>PVKU01004429.1:0-147357 GCA_004027475.1 Anoura caudifer
TATCACCTCACAGCTGCCAGAATGCCTATCATCAATAAATCAACAAACAACAAGTGCTGGCAAGGATGTGAGAAAAGGGAACCCTTGTGCACTGTTGGTGGGAATGCAGACTGGTGCATCCACTGTGGAAAGCAGTATGGCATTACCTCACAAAACTAAAAGTGGAACTGCCTTTTGATCCAGCGATTCCACTTCTGGGTATTTATCCAAAGAAAGCCGAAACGCTAATTCAAAAGAATACATGTACCCCTAAGTTCATGGTAGTGTTATTTACAATAGCCAAGATTTGGAAGAAGCCCAAATGCCCATTTATTAGTAGATGAGTGGATAAAAAAGCTGTGGTACAGTTACACAATGGAATACTACTCAAATGTAAAAAAGAAAATCTTACCTTTGGGCTGTCATAGATGGACCTGGAGATCATTATTCTAGTGAAATAAGCAGCCAGATAAAGACAAATACCATATGATTTCATTCATATGTGGAATCTAATGACCAAAATAAACTAACAACTCACAGAATCAGAGAACAGACTAACTGCTGTCAGAGGGAAAGGAGTTGAGAGGCTAGGTGAAAAAGGTGAAGGGATTTAGCAAAACAAAACAAAACAACAACAAAAAATCCTCATGGACACAAACAAAAGTATGGTGATTACCACAGGGAAAGAAGGATGGGAGAGGTAGAAGACAGTAAAGAGGGGATAAATAGTGATGGAAGACTTGACTTGGGGTCATAAATATACAATACAATATACAGATAATAATATTATATACAACTGTACATCTGAAACCTATATAATTGTATTAATGTCACCCCAACAAATTCAATAAAAAATAAAATAAAAATAATAAATTTAAATGATCCTATGTTTCTATAGGTTTTAAAATGTCTTCCTAAGTTTAACTTCTTAGTTTTCATTAGATATTGAGATTTTAATAGTTGAAATCTTGATATATACAGGAATAACTTTTTTTTGTTCCAGAAGGACCCCTGGAACACCTCAAAAGATGTTCTTTCTCCTTTGAAAACAGAAATTTTAAAATAAGCAGGGTTTTTTAATGTTAAATTGCATAGGACACATTATAAAGCAAGTGAAGGAAAAAACGGTAGGATATATTTTATCAGCACACAATGGTTGTAAATTAAGTCAATGGATGGGGCTCCGGGAAACCCAAGATGACCACTTGGTTCTTGCAGGCTCCCTGGAAAACCCCATTTTTTTGTATTTCTTCGTGTATTACAGTGCACTTACGCTGGACTTAAATTAAATGAAGGAACATGACATGATATTGAAGGAGACATCTTATATAATTGCCCAGATCTGATAAAGTCACCTTAAGGAAATGCCAAGTTGGTAAACGCTTCCTTTCACAGTCAGCTCCCAGGAGAAATAGGTTTTAAAGATCACTGTCTGACACCTAGAGATTTTGTCTATTGGAAAGAAGATGAAATGAAAGACTCTCTAACATCATTGGAAGGAATTTTATGGGCACCTGACCTTGAATAGATGTCTACCCCTGTCTCTGACACTCATCTCCATCTACAATAGACATCAAAAACTTCTCTAAGATGAGAAGCCACTGACATTAGAAGTAGACAGCTATCCCACGATATCAGCAAGGCCTGTATACCTAAAGTCTGATGCTGAACTCTGAAACCATTGTACGTCTTTACCTGTCTGCTAATAACATGAATGATAGTGAGTTATATTTGTTCTTTGGGTTTTTCTATATACTACAACTGTTTATGATTACTGAAGATGGGTAAGATAACTTTTAATAGTCTTTTTATGGCTTATGTAAACTCGCATCATGATAGTACACAGAATAAATAACCCAGGGTTGTTTTCCACAACAAAGGCCATAAGACCTGACTGCCTTCCCTTTACCCACCCTTCCTTTTTGGGAAAACTCAGTCTCAACTCCTATACCAAGCTTACCCTATCACCCATCCCCAGTGATCCACCATTTCAAGAAGATGACATCGATACTGAGACTTCCTAGAAATTAGCCTTCCTAGTGCTATGAGACAACCCAATCTGACCAAAAAGTTGGTCATCAATGCATCCTTTGGATTGACTTATGATCAAATGGGAAAACTGTAGACAAAAAAAGGGTTCTAAAATAAAACTGACAAGTCCAATGATGGAAAGTAACCTCACAGAGTGATTTGACCATAAATTCCTAACTAGGCAGGTCATGGTAGGTAGTGGAGGGAGCACATAATCTTGTCAAGTATCTTTTATCTTGCATCCACCCCAATTTTTTTTTAAGGTAATCTTCCTCCCTTCCCTCCCTAATTCCAAATGCATAAAAGAAACTGCAAAACTGTTATTCTCAGAACACCTCAGATTTTGCTTCCTGGTAATGCCATCAGTTTGACTCAAACTCTTTTAAAAATACAAATTCTCTACAGGTTTGGATATTCATTACATCAATACCTGAATAATTTGGAAAAAATGAAAAGGCAATAATAAGAGAATTCAGAGAACATTTATTTTCACAAATATAGTTTGAAATTCAGAGAAGAGAACCTGGTGGATATACAGCTAAAATCAGAGATAAGAGCTTAAGGTTTTGAAGAGTGGTTAAGTCCATGATAAACATGTGAGAAATAAATGCATGGAGTAGAGGCTGTCTTGAAAAAGATCTGAAATTCAATGAAAATGTGCATGAAGTATATGCGACATCATACAGAAGAAAGTCTTTAATTAAACTTTGAAAGAATCTACAACACATACAAAATAATTTTAAGAGCCACTGGCATGGATTATAATAGAAACCATCCATGGGAATGAATGGGAACTGAGTATGAACAACATGGCAGGAGCAGAAATGGTTGAAAAACAGAGAAAGTCATGAAAAAGGAACTTGCAAAATACAATTAAAAGGCAAAAAAAAAAAAAAAAGAGAGAGAACTAAAGGAAAAGAACTGATTTGAGAAGAGAACCCAAAGTATTAGGGAATCAAGACCTCAAAAGTTTAAAAATATAAAAAAGGCAGCATCGACATTGTCCAATGTTATACACCCAGGTCAAAGAAGGTAAAGTTTTACATAAAATCTTTACATTTAGTAAACAAATCACTGGTAACACTGAGGTAAGCAATGTTGGTAGAAAATAAGCAAAGAAACTACTATAAAACATTAAGAAACAAATGGTTGGAGGCAACTGAGTGAAATATTAAAGACTGACTACTATATTTCAAGATTTGCCACTAAAAAGAAAAGAAAGCTAGGATGCAAATGACTAGAGGAAACGTATGATTTATTTTTTGTTGTTTTTGCTGCTACTGTTGCTGAGATTTTCTTCCTTAAAGAATGGAAGGTTGACTTTCTACACCCCAAGGAGTCTGCAGAAAGGGAAAGATCAAAAGAAGGAAACAGGAGTAAAGTTCAGGAGTAAAATGATCACCTTTCAGTTATCCCTACAAAACAGGAACAAAAATACATTTTAATGTGGTGAGAAAGGTACAGTAGCAAATGTGGAGAGTGAGGAAAGGCTACAAAAACTCTGAAGAGGTTTCCTTCTTAAACTCTAAAGCACTGATATAACCATGACACCTTAGAACCCTGTTCCTTTACAATAGCAGCTACTACTATGAAAATGTCACAGTAAAAAATAGAAAACAAAATAGTAAAGTACAGTATAGTAGTAAATTAAAAACATGACTCCAAAGTCTAAAAGCTTTAAATCACTGGCCACGTGCTATAGCTAACTCCCTGATTCTGGACAAGTTATCTTAACTTTGTGCTTCAGGGCCTCAGCGTCATCACTTGCAAAATGGAGGTAACAATGCTCACGTCATAGAACTTAAGCAGAAAACTTTCATCAACGCGTACAGATATTAGGTGGCAGTGGCAACAGTGTAATAGTAACAGTAACAATAGTAATGTAATCTATTTGTTTAACCAACCAATATTTAAGGAAGGAAAAGAACTAGGCTCTAAAAAATGGGCCTCATTCAATCCTTTCAACTACAGCAGGACACAAGTATAACTATCCCAACTACACTAATAAGGAAAGGAGAGGTTCACCTGCCTGGATTACTCAGTAAGTGGCAGAACTAAGATTTGAACACTGGTCTATGTGGACACAAAACTTTTGTTTTCACCACACTTACCTTATCACCTTAGCATTAGCAGCAGAAGCACAAAACTACACATTCTATTCTATACTACTAACATCACAAAATCTAGGCACATTATTAAATGTCTGCCTTTCAATTTTATTTTCTGAAAAATTAAGGGGTTTGAATATCTCGAGGTTTTCCTTTAGCTAAAAACATTCATTATTTTATAAAAGTACCATATTTAGTGATGTATAAACTCAGAATAAGTTTTAAAATACAGCAGAAAACCTTTTCTGTATAAAAAAAAAAAAATTGAAATTGAACATCCAGACAAAGAAAAGCAAACAAACAAAAAAAAACCTTAAATTTTTCCCAGGACTTCACTCATCAACAAGAAGTGAATGTTAGAGAAACACCAATATCTAATTTTATTTTATTATTAGCAAGTATTGACTAAGCAAATGTTTGGGAGGAAAAAACATCTAAAGTATTTCAAGATGCCAATTTTAACACCTAAATTTTTAATAATTTATGGAAAAGAAAACTCAGAACCCTGGTATACCTACAGACCTTATAATCAAATAAAATACAGATTTACAAACTTTTACTTCATGCTGAAACTGCAACCAGCCTAGTTTTGTTTTAGGTATCAATCTGAAAACTCTCCTGCCGTAAAACCCTTCACTGAGTCCTACTATCATCCAGTGACATCCAAAATCCTTAACAGGACTCAACAAAGTCATGTGATCTGGTTCCTCTCTCCAAAGCTATGCAATGCTGTTCGTCCCCTTGCTCTTTTTTCAGTTTCCTTCAGTTCCTCCAAGACACCTTTTTTCTTTCATTTTAGAGAGCTTTCATCCAATGTGTTCTCCAAAACCTAAAATGCTCCCACCCTTTTGCCCCAGCAAACTATTTTTCATCCTTCTAGGCTGAGATCAAATGTTATTATGCCAGGAAAGTCTTTCCTGACCTCCCAAACATGTATTTTTCCAGAATTCTGGATTCTGTCAAAATACACTCACTAGTCTTATAATTACTGGTACAACACCTGTTTTCTCTGCTAAATGGTAAATAATTTGAATACGGTCATTTCATGTCTTATTTCTTACTATTTTCCCAATACCTAACACATTGCTTAGCACAGAGTTGATTAAGTGCTCAATAAATGTTTGCTGAATTAATATATTGGAAATGTGGGCCAAGTCCAAACACAAGTACCTCAAAAGTCCTATACAAATTTGAGTTGCATCTTACTCTTAGTTCTTCAAGTGTTTCTCCCTCAAACAGGTGCTTTTTGGCAATTTCACAGCTTTAAAGTAAAGCAAAAAAACCCCCCAGATAACAAACCCATCTTAAAGTTTTACAAAACCAATGTTAGAAGCCACAGGCCTTAGATAATTCAAATCAGCTTTAAAACACATCATCTAAAAGAATTCACCTCAAATGCAACTAAAGGAGCAGTGTAATTTTACCATACCAATGTACATTATAAGAAGGACCAATTCCTGCTACTGTAGTGCCTTACTTATTCCAACAGTAATGACTGCAGTAATAGTAATCTGAGTAGGCTATATGATACGTGGAATATGCTTTATTAAAACTAAAAAAAATTATAAGTATACACACTAAGTAGCCACAACTAAGCTCCTTTTAGGTTAGTGGAAAAAAGGTAAATGGTACTAATGGAAGCTTAAAAGAAGGAACGCTATTTTGTCTCAACATCTTTTAAAGTTTTCTGTTCATCTAATACAGTGCTAATTATAAACCAAGCAGTATTCAAAGATTTTCTTAATACGTATTCACCACCTTCTCCATTTTGGAGAAGAAACTGAGGTACTGAGTCAAGTGACTCACCCTGTATTATACAGCTGGTGAGTGGCAGGGGCAGAACCCAGCCCAGCCATTCCCACTCAAACTCTCCCTCTACCACTAGGACACACTGATGCAATGCTCACCCTCTCTCCATTCCACTGCAATAGGGCTTCTCTCTGTACCACTCCACTCTAGTAAAACTATTTTTGCTAAGGTCACCAATGACTTAAACCTTGCCAAATCTAAGTGTCACTTACCTGCCACCATCTTTTTCATCCATTCTGCAGTACATATCTCAATTTTCTTCCTACTCAAATCCACGTTCACTTCTTCCCTATCTATTGTCCCAGGAAACTCCCAGTTTCATGGCTTTAAATACCATGGTATTTAAACTTCTCTAGCCCTGGCCTGAGTTCTAGACTCATGTACCCAACTACCTACTTGACACCTCATTTGATGTAACCAACCACCTTTCCCCTCTATCCCACAACCTATTCTCTTCCTGTCTTCTCCCAGTTGCTTAGGCTAACTTCTTAGTCCTCATCCTTGACTTACTTCCCTTTCTCTCATCTTCTACATACAATCCATCAGCAAGTTCTATCTACTTATTAAATATACAGGGTCCAGCAGAAGTACCACTATTGAGTGTGGTTGGTAGGTATATGTCTTGCACGAGATGGACAGCAATTTGAGCATTTCCCCTAAAATCTCAAAGGGTGTGCTTGAGTGTGATATTGTTATGTTACAGAATTACATGCTTATGATTTTGTAATAAAAGATTTGGTATAGATTACCAATGGGGCATTATTTGGGCCAGATCCTGTATTTTTGTATCCACTATTACTCTAATGCAAACTACCTAGATCTCTGCCTACAATGCCCTTCAGAATAGTCTCCTTGCTTCCATTTTTGCCCCTTAATCTCCACAAAGCAGGCAGAGTTAAAACAAAATCAAATCAGTCCTTGCCTGCTTTAAATCATGTCTTCCCATTAGAACTGAAATAAAACCCTAGCTCTTGACCATGGCCTCAAAGATCCTACATGACTTGGCCCCTGCCTATTTCTTGAACTTCATGTCCTTCCATTATCCCCCACTGCCAGGTTCCTTGGGGCCCCAACAGCCTCATTTCTCTTCCTGGAACACACAGCAACCACTCTTGTTACAGGGCCATTGCACTTGCTGTTCCTTCTGCAAGAAACATTCTTTTTCCAAACGTTCGCACAGATGTTCCTTCTTCCCCTAAGGTGTTGCTCAACTGTCACCCACTCTGAGAGGCCTACTGATCACTCTTTTACATGATCCTCTATTATTACACTGGTCATTGCTCTTATTATCTTACGTTATCTGCTTATTAAGTCTCCTTGACTTTGAAATTTGAAAGCTCCATCCCCAAAGCTTCCCACAGAACCTAGTCAGGTGCTTAATAAATTTCTTGAATGAGTGGATTTTCTTCAATACATTTTAAGTTGTTTATTGTAAACCAATCAATTCTGATAAAGCACTTGGCCCATAATATATGTATTCAAAGACCCTTAAAATACTCCTTAATTTTTCTAATGTAAACAGCATCCCACTGAAAACTGACAAATATTCCATATGGACAGACTGCATGCTCTTCCTCCTCTCCAAGAGAACCACCACTAGGTGGGAATAGGGAATTTTACTGAGCACCTCAGCACCTGTTACATCTTCAATCAGTTAAGAGAGGTGCGGATGAGCCAGACAGCACATGGCAGATGTGGCCTTTCTTTCAGCAACAGTGTTTAGGTAAAACGTAATTGACTTAGACTAGTTCCAAATCCCTAAGAAAGGCCACTCACTTCGTTTAAATAAACATAATAAAATAATCTGTGGGTAGGAGGTTATGCACGGATTCGCTAAAAAAAAAAAAAAAAAAAAAGCCGATTTACTCAGCAAACACAAATGTGTCTGTGTAGGTTGGGGTCGGTCTACATATAACGGGAAATCAAAAGCAGGAGACAGCTGTTTAAAGGCCAACTCAACGATAGGAAAAAGGTTCTCCGGGATATGCAGAACCTTGGAACGAGGGTAGAAGAAACAGAGAAAACACAAGAACCCTGGGACCTCCATTCACCGCTCCGGCCTCCACCGCAGGCACTTGAGGAAACTGCATAGATCTGTGTCCGCCTATCTCCCACCTCATCCCTGCAAGCACATAGCCCGGATACTCACATGGGCTCGAGAGTCTTGCTGAGCCAGGACTTCAGTGCCTCGAAGTTTTCAATGATCATTTTAGAAACCATCCACAGAGGCCCCGAGGCCCGTCACGCTCCTCCACCCGCCCTGGTCGCGGCCGCTACGGCCGCCGCTGCCCCCGCCCCCTCCTCCGCGCGCCGCCCGCGTGGGCCGCGGTGGGAGGCGCCGGTGGCAGGCTCCCGCGAACTGGATCCGGGGAAGAGCTGCGCGGGCACGGCCGCAGGCCGCAAGTCCACAGGGTGCTAGGAGCTCACCCTCCCCGGACCCCGGCCCGGGCTGAAGCTGAAACGGCTTGCCCGGGCCCTCCCCCTTCCCTCCAGCCCAGCGAATCTTTCTGAACCAGGAGCGGAACACGAGTCTGGACCCGGGCTTTCTCTCAGCCTCGGGACCAGGTGCTTGTCGGTGACGCAGAAAACGAAAAAGTGAAGAAAGCGAAGATGAAGAGCAGCTCAATGGGAACGACTCGGGGGGTCTTCCCGACTCCCAGCACCCCCGAGAAGATGGCTGCCAGTAACTCTCGCGAGAATTGGCGAAGTCTCGCGATGACTCCCGGAGCCTGCTGGGAAGAAAAGTAAAATTGGCCGATAGCAGACTGTTCGATTTTTTGTGTGTATTTTCATGGGTTGCGGCGTTTGTGCCTTTTCATACTTTGATAATCTTAGGGAATAAAGACCTTTAGAAAAAAAAAACAGGTGGGAAAGATCGATGATTTCAGAAACAGCTGGAACCGCAGCTCGTCCTCAACACACGCCTGGGGCGCGTCAGGGAGAACAAACCGCGGGCTGGGGCGCTCCCGGAGGGCGTCCCCCTCGGCGTGTGCCTGGGCTCACGGCTGCCCCTGGGTTCCAGCGTCGCTGCGCTGCACTGCCTCCTCCGGTTACTTGCGTCCTGCGGTATGTGTGTGCTGTGATGTAGTTGGGTAAGCATAGCCTGGGCTGATCTAACCCATGAGGCTTCCAGAGGATTAGTGGCTTGTCCGAAATTTCTCAGTTTGTTGGCAGAGCGCTAATAACCTAGGGATGCCTCAAATGAAAGGCGAAATAACCTTGGCAGTTCTCCAATATTTTCCCTACATCTGAAACGTTCGGGCTTTTCCCCAGCTAAAGATAAGAAAAGTGCGTTTTAGTTCTCTTCATTTGGAGCGATTCCGCAGCAGACAGGAAAATTACATAGTCTCAAAAGAAAGAACCTTCATATCAGCATCCCCTCAAAATTAACTTCCCTTCTCCAGGGTGGTCAAATAAGTATAATTTCTGTCTGAGTTATTCTATTTGCTACCGTTAAGGTACTAGGTGAAATTTTGCAAAAGGTCTAGTACCCATAAACTATAATGAGATGGAAAAAATTCGCAATATAGACACTTAAAGTAGACCAATAAAAAGTCACTTATGACAGACACTTGTCATTAAGTACACCAAGTTTATAATTTCCTGTTTTTAATTGCCTGCAGTGAAGTGTCCAGAAGCAGTAAGTGGAAAAGGTTATCAAGTAAAAGCTAGACATTTGTTTTAAAATACAGCATATAGGGTAGGATGCAAATTAAAATCCAGTTATGAAATAACCAGGGTTTTGATTAAAGCAATTTAGATAAGCGAAATAAGCCAAACACAAAAGAACAAATAACATATGCCACCTATGTGCGGTGCCTGGAATAACCAAACTCAGAGACCAAAAGTAGAATAGTGGTTGCCAGGGGTGGGAGGGGTAGGGAAGGACTGAGAGTTGTTTTCAAATGAGTAAAGAGTTATGTATATTTTACTTCAATAAAAATACTGTATTTTGAGAGAAAAGTAATATTCTCATTGTTGAGCCTCTTTATTAAAAAGCCTTGTAACTAGCTGATTCTACCAGCGTTTTCAGCCTCGTCACCAACAGTTCATAACTCTGGCCATTCATCCCAGACTTCCAAAGCTAGTCATTGTTCCACTGTCATATACTATATGCTTCAGGAAAACGGATTCGCTGCCCCTCCACTTTTCCAAACATTTATTCGCATCATTTCCAGAGGAGAAGCCTTTTCTTCTTTCCCTGGCAGCTCAAACTTCCCTCTCTATTAAAACCAATGCTAGTGTGAGTTTGAAGTCTTCTCTTATTGCCCCTAGACAATAGCAACGGCCTTCTAATTTCTCTGCCTCTTAGGTCGCCCCCATATCAGTCCATGTCCAATCACCTTCATCATCATTGCCTTAATAGCAGTCATTGTGAAACTTGGATCTAAATCATGTCACTTTGCTGCTTAAAATCCTCATCAACTCCCACATTGTCTTCAGGATAAAAGTCCAAATTCTTGGTGCTCTCCATCTCAGGAGCATGCCCACGCCTTTCTTCTCTCTCAGGTGTGCATCTGCGGAACTCTAAGGGTCCCCGTGAGACTTGCAACCAGGGTAGCAATGGACAGTGGCAGCTCCTCCAGGGCTAACCTGATCCTGTCTCTAAGGCCACTTTTCTCTGAGTTTCTAGTGATCCAAAGTGGACCTGCCTGGGCTCATTTCTTTACTGTAACATTTCTAAAGAGCCAAAGCAGCCCCACCTAGGCTCTCTTCTGTTGTTTCTACTATCCTAAGCCCTTCCTTGTTTCACTGCACCCAGCTTTAATAAATCCACATATGCTCAAAAAATTTCCAAAATTTTTAATATCACATAAAAGGCCTTTCATAATTAAACCCCTCCCTTATTTGCCTTAGAAACTTCTTTCAGTGCCTTTCAGCATTTTATCCGGCCGTCCTGAACTATTTCACCTTCCTTAAAAGAGGTGTGTTCTCATTAAACTGAGCCATTCCAAAATGTTTCCCTCCCTTTCTTTCACTTGACAGACTCCCACTAATCCATCAAAATCAGTGCACCGCCTTGGGAATCTACCCCTGACCTCCCTGATCTAAAAAGCAAGGGTCCTCTGAGGTTTTTCTCAAGTCAGCCTGTGCTTGCTTCTATGATGGCATTCATTGCTTTATTTTTGCAACTGTCTGATTATCTGTTCCTTAGTGGACTAAGCTTTGAATCTCCTACTCCACCCACAGCACCGAATATATAGAGACAATTCTCAATTCTCTACTTTTTGAATGATGAGATGAAGCCCTACCGTTTCCATAAGTCTTCCTTGACCAATGTAGCTGATAAGCAATCACTTCCTTCTCTAAATCCGTAATGGAACGCTTGTTATCATTCCATAGTTCGTCCTCAATGCTGCCTGGCATGCTTTTCTCCCTTAACCACTAACATTTATCCCTCATTAATTCAGTGCTTCATCTTCTTTGGCTTTGCTTCCAAAGGTGATAATTAATGTGATAATCAATGCTACCAAGAAAAGACTAAAACAACCCTTCTACTTTCTTTCTTCAGTAACAAACATTTCAGAATGTCCAGTACGAGGTTACTGATTAACATTTTCCAACACACCATGCTGTTTTAAGGCCTTGTGACTGTTAGTCCTGTTCAGTTTGCCTGGATTGACTAACGTCATTGCTCAAATACCATCTTCTCACTGATGACCTAGACAAAGGCAGTTGCTCTTGGTTACTACCTGTAGAAGAGGAATTAAAACATTTTATTTAGTTTTCTCATCTGTCTCCTTATCTGGATTATGAGCTCTTTAAGGACTGGGACTCAGTCCTTATTTTTCTTCATATTTCCTGCACTCAACACAATGTCTGGAACTCAAAAATGTTTATTGAACGGTATGTACTTTGTTTCAAATAGGAGGAAAGTAGACACAAGGGAAAATATTCAGGATAGGCAAGTCTAGTGATGTGTCTCCTAACAAACCTATGTGTATCCTTATGGTTTACTTAGCTGCCCCGGTCCCAGGAACGTTTGCCGGATTGCTCAAAGCCCAGGGTTCTTCCAGTCCTCTCTCCTAGCTGGTGGCTACAATCTTACTACTCTCAATAGTGCTTTGGGTTCTTGTTTAAAAACTCCGTCAGCATTTCAACATCACAAAGATACTCTGTGTTTTCTTCTCTTTGTTTTACAGTTTATTACTCTCTCCAACAAGTTATGTTTAGGTCTTCATTCTTTCTGGAATACATTTGTATGTGCAGTGTAAGGTGGGGATCTAGCTTGTTTTTTCTCCAAACCGCAAACCAATTTTTCTCTATAATTCTGCTCAATCAATAGTCTGTCCCTTCCCTATTGATTTTTTTTAATCCTCACCCTAGGATATGTTTATTGATTTTAGAGAGAGAGAAAAGCATCCATGTGAGACAGACACTGATCAATTTCCTCCCATACATACCCCAACCAGGGATCAAATCTACAACCTAGGTGTGTGCCCTGACCAACATGTGCCCTGACCGACAAGTGCGCCCACAACCTTTTTTGGTGTATGGGACAGCGCTCCAACCAGCTGAGCCACCTGGCCAGAACCCTTCCTCATTGATTTTTGATGCCACCTTTATCATGTCTTCATAAGTCCATTTCTATGTGGCTCTGGTTCTGACCATTTTAATTGGTCTCCTTGTCTATGACGACACCAGTACCATGTCTTTATTTGCCATCATCTTACAGACTATCTTAATATGTAATAGACTAAATCCCTTCTCTTTGCTCTTCTTTTTCAAATTTTACTTAGCTAAATGTGAACCTTTGGTCTTCTAAACGCTTAAAACAAACTTGTTGAGCTTGTCAAAAAATCCTTCATTAAATATATAGATTCAGTTGGATTGAGTTGACATCCTATATAATCACAGGGGGCATTAAAAAAAAAACAGAATTATCCTCTGGAGAGCAGATCCCCTATAGTGCAGGCTTCTTCTCCTAGAACCCATCTGTATCAGTGTGCCAGCAGGGGTTGTTGTGAGAGGCTGTGTTTGACTTCAGTGATTCTTTTTTGAAGACTCAACATGTTCATCCATTTCATGAGTGCACCTGCCAGTACTGTGCTGAGTGTTCAGGAGTTTTTGACCAAAAACAGAATGGCCCCCATGCTCCACCCTCCCTATTCACCCAATCTTGCCCCCAAGTGATTTTTTTTGTTTGTTTCCCCAAATAAAAAAAAAAAAATGCTCAAAGGGAAACATGTTGCTGATGTGGAAGAGGTAACACAAAAAATGGGAGAAGCACTAAAAGGCATCAAAATCTCTGAATTCGCAAACTGTTTTGAGTAGTAGAAATAAAATCTCAATAGGTGTATTGCATCAAATGAAGAGTACTTTGAAGGTGACTAAAGTTTAAACATGTAAGAATAAGTGCACAATTTTTATAAATAAATTCTGGTTTGGGGGGGTCCTCCCTCCTATGGCAGTCACCGAGGTGCGCTGTCCCGGTACACATACCTTCAGGAAAGGACTCACGCTCAACTGCAAGGCATGTAGTTAGCTGACAGCCTCCAGCTGTTAGCTCCTGGGTTCTCTCAGCTGAAGCTGCGCTATCCTCATGGCAATCTCTTTCTCCCCTGTCCTTCCTCAGCCAAGGCTAAGCAGGACGTAGTACAAGGGTCTACTTAACACTGGAATAATAAAAGCTTAGTCAGATCTGTAAACCAGTGACTCCCCTGGCCCAATACTACTTTCTCCCGTTCCCTTTCACAAGTGCTGCTCTCCACTAAACTTTGTGCTCCTAACTTTATCTCAACATCTGCACCCCAGAGACCCCAACATGTAAGTTAAATCATCTGATTCATTCCAATTTTATGAATTTTTAAAAATTATCATTCATAATAAAATTTAACCATAACTTCTGACCCAATTACTTTTTAAAATCATTCTTAGCCACCTCAATTTAATATGATCTCTCCCAAGACACACATTCTAACAAGACTTTGATTTTCTATGGCCATTATTTAACCAGCACCTATCATTTTATTTTTTAATGTACCTACATTTTATCTTCCATGTAATGCTCTGAATTTAATCCCCTATGGCCTCCTTAAGCACCCTGTTTCATCTGTCACTTCCTTTTCTCTTGTCTTCAACTGTGGCACTCTATTTAGTTTTCCCAATTCAATTTTCAACTAATGTCTACTGAAGGTCTGTTGTGTTTCAGACATACTTGCTGGAAATACAGTGGTGGACAAAAGAGGCATGAAATCTGCCCCCATGGAACTTGCAGCCTAACAGAGAAGAGGGACATTTAACAAATAATCATACAGGGAAGGATGTATAGTTACAAATAAAATTAGGTATGATGAAAGAAAACAGAGGAAAATATGAACCGTTGTAATACTTTAGACTGGAAACGCTCAAGCATGGCTTTCTTCAAGGGTATGGTATGAAATGATTAAGAAGACTGATGAATAAGTAGGAATTAGTCATGTGAGACAAAATAGAGACGAGAACATTGCAGGCCGACATCACAGCCTGCGAAGTGTCCTGAGTGAAGGACGCACCAGGCTCTGAAAGAACGGCAGAAAGGTGGCAGGGTGGCAGGGTAGGCAGAAATCGGCTGCTGCCCAAATTAGGGGAACGTGGGCCAATTTAAGATTTTTGAATTAGATTTTATTTCCAATATAATGCACAGCCATAAACAGTTTCCAGTATGTCAGGATGAACTGAAAACATGATCGCATGTGTACTTCTTTTAAGAAAAAGTTTAATTAAATGTGGGGATTTTTAAATAAAAACAGAAGGGATGTAAATCACCTTTAACATAATAAATGCCAAGATTTTTAGTTCTCTAGATATAGAATTAAGAGCATGTTAAAGATAATGTAGTTTTCTCATTCGAGACTAGACACATGACTTGGAAAGAAAAGTAGTGTGTGCTGTGGGAGGTAAGTCCATAGATAGTTCAAGGTGAAACACTTCAGCAACAGGTAGCGGTGTTAACTGGGGTACAGGACATACTACAATTTTCCCCTTACTAAGATCAGAGTGCTTCCACTAAAAAAGAGTTTGGAAGACAATCACCAATTCTTCGGTGTATTACTGAACAAAAATGGGGGCTCAGCTGCCCACTGCCAAAAAAGGCAAACTCTAGAGGCAGAGGCTGGTGAGAAAGGAAAGAGGTTTTTATTCAGATGCTGAATAATCTGGAAGATTGGGGGACTCCCCATCTCGGAGCTTATCTATGCAAAACTCAGACAAAACCCAGCCATCCTAAGCAAGAGCAAACAAAAGGCAAGGACTGAAGTTGCTACTGCATTTTAAAACACCATCTTTTGGCCTTGGTTGGTGTGGCTCAGTGGATTGAGCACCGGCCTGTGATCTGAAGTGTTGCCACTTTGATTCCCTACCAGGGCACATGCCTGGGTTGCAGACCAGATCCCCAGTTGGGGGTGTGCGAGAGGCAACCAACTGATGTTTCTATCACACATCCATGTTTCTTTCCTTTTCTTTTCCCCTCCCTTCCCCTCTCTCTGAAAATAAAAATAAAATCTTAAAAAATAAAAATAAAAAAAACACCATCTTTTGAAGCCTGAGGTGGCTGCTAAGCAGTCATCCAGGTAGCTTAGTTTGTTCCCAGCTGCAGTCTGGCTTCAGACACCCTCCTGAAGGCTGCATATGGACCCAGCATAGCCATTGGCCATGCAGCTGCTGAGGCTGTAAGGTTACATGTAGTTGCTAAGACTGCAAGGTCACAAGCTTCTGAGCAAGAGAGTGCACAAATGCACCGGTGGATGCTCTCCACCGGTGCATTCGTTCAGCGAGAGGGAGAGACTCCCTTCTGGAGGCCATGGGCCTTGTGACTGCTAAGGCCACAGGGCCCATGGAGAAGAGTGACAAGAGTTTCCTTGTTCCCCTGGGACTATTTGTTTTAGGTGTGGGATGGGCCAGGTGCTTTATCAAAATGACCAGTTCCCAAACTTTCATGTGCTTTGGGTGGGTCCACCTCCCAACCAATCCCTTTTTCCCCAGGCTAGACTGACCAGGCCTCTTTGGTCCAGCACAACCTCCCACTATCATTCTAACTTCTTTATTTTATTTTATTAATTTTTAGAGAGCGGTGAAATCAGTTGTCTCTCTCACACCCCTAACTGGGAACCTGGCCCAGAACCCAGGCATGTGCCCTGACTAGGAAGCAAACTGGCAACCTTTTGTTTTGCAGTCTGGAGCTCAATCCACTGAGCCACACCAGCCAGAACTCCATTCTTACCTCCATTGCACATGTGCCTGCCTTCCCCTGGGTCCCCCCCCTCACCCCCCGCCATTCTGGTATCAGAAGTGGGTAGGAGAGCCTTTTTCTCTATGCAATTATCTTGCTAGCCTTACACACTCAGTGCAAGAACCTCTCCCTGCCACCATCATGTTCAGGGGTGGGGATACTCTCCTGGTGCTCTGTTAACTCTGTGCACCCCCAAAACCCGGCCACACCCTAGTCCCCACGTGCAGTGAGTTGCCCATACTCGGGGCCCACCAACAGAGAGTGACTGAACCAAAGGCCTGGGAAAAGGAACCCTGAAAACCCTGCATATCTTCTCAGGCAGTGCAGAAGGCAGCCTCAGTGGAAGAGGCAGGGCACCTGCACCTAGAAGCAGGACCTCCCCACTGGGGTTAAGTGTCTGCTAGGCAGGCCCTCGGTTACCTGGGCAACGCAGCCTAACACCTGCAAGACCTGGCACTGTGCCATGAAACTCAGTGTCCTTGCCATGGCCCCAGGTGGTTTGCAAAGGCCTCACCTGGCTACCAGCCATGCCCTCAGTCCTGGAACCTCACACCTCCATCCCTGAGGGGCGTGGCTTGGTGCGCAAGCAGCTCCCGGGTCCCTGTTGCCGTGGCCTAGCTCTGTCACCCTGCAGCCTCTCCTGTCCCCTGCCCTCAGCCCACGCCCAGCCGTCTGGACAGGTTGTCCATCGGTATGAAGGTACACACTCCATACACTGATAATTGATTACAATGGCCCCCTAAAGCAGTACTTTTATACAAGGGATCCAAAATATACCAAAACAGTACAGAGTAAGAAGACCAGGAGCTGTGCTATGAATACGCTGAGCTCATTGCTTTATTCCACAGTAGAGGAAACGTCCTTACGTTTGAGAAAAGAACCATCCAATAAAAGTAGGATGTGAGCCATATTTACAATTTTAAATTTTCTAATGGCCACATTTTTACAATGCAAAAAACAAAAAAAATAGGTGAAATTAACTGAATAATTTTATTTAGCCCAGTTTATCCAAAATAGTGTCTTTTCAATGTGCGATTAGTATAAAAATTACTGAGATATTTTTCTTTGTTTTGACTACTAAGTCTTTGAAATTCAGTGTGCATTTTACACTTGCAGCACCTCTCACTTCAAACAAGCTGCATCACAAAGGCCCAATACCCGTGCCCGGCTAGGCTAGTGGCTATGCTGTTGGGCTGTGTGGCTTTCAAACTTTATAGAGTGTCTTACGTGGGCATTTAATGGTGCCTGATGTCTGTTGTTTCATTGTTCTTGGTATTTTCCTCTGCTCCGCCCCCAGTAAGAGTGTGGGATTACATTTCAAAGGCCTTAATTAAGGTTCTGCCTCGTTACTTTTATAATAGACAGCTTTGTCCTCAAGCTACTAAGGAAACAAGAACAAAATGTAAAGGTGGACCTTCTTCAAAAGACTGTTTATTCCTCCCCTCATTTTTATTATCCAGAGAATAAAAGAGGGAAGGGGAGGATAGGGTATACATAGTTTTGTTTTATTTTTCCTGACTCTTGGCTTGAAGGACAGAGACATCTCCACGATAAATATTTGTTGGAAAAAAGCAGTGAAATAAAATGCTATGGCAGAGTCTCCCCAGATCTCTGGGGATTACATGCATAAAAGCACGTAAATACCTACTTCCCATAGAATTCCAAAATGAGATTTATGGGTCTGCTTTGCTTCTCTTGGAGTGGTTTTCTAGAGGTATTTGCCATGCATAGCTAATAGAATGTCATTGGTAGCAGGGCAGGTGAAACACATCCCAGGAGCCTTGCCTCTCAGTCTGATCTGTGAGACTCTCACCCAGGCTATAGGTGCTGTTCTCCAGCGTTCATTCATTCAGCAAACATATATTGTCTACCGGGTGC
The DNA here is from genome assembly GCA_004027475.1 of Anoura caudifer. NCBI lineage: Eukaryota > Metazoa > Chordata > Mammalia > Chiroptera > Phyllostomidae > Anoura > Anoura caudifer. The sequence continues at coordinate 18,016 of PVKU01004429.1, forward strand.
TATGAACATCTCTAGGTCCTGGAGGTTCAGACATGAACAAGACAGCTGAGGTCTCCACCCTCGTGGAACCTGTATTCCAGCCAGTCTCTTAGATCTTCCCAGGGACCTTTTTGGGTTTTTTGGATCTCTTTACCTTAATATTTTAAAAAATTTATTATGGAAAAATTTAAACATATACGAAAACAGAAGTATTATTTTTCCCTATCATCCAGTATGTACAATGATTGACTCATGGTCAATCTCATTGATGCTCCATCTTCTCCCCTTACTCCACTTCAAATTATTTCTGGTAGCGTAGGCATTATTACATCATTTCACTGACAGTTTCCAATAATATTATATATTTTTTCCTCTGGATATTGGGATTTATATCTATCTGCCATCATCATCTGTGGCAGTTTGTACAGGAGACTTTTGAAATCTATGCGTGTGTGTATGAATATATAATATATGTATATGTGCATATATATCTTCAACCTCCATCCAATCAAGCATAAGTGTTCTTACTTGGAAGCACACCTAGAATGTGCACATTTTCACGCTACCCAGACTATGTGTGTCAGCCAAAGAAAGCCTTAAAAGCCCATTGTTAAATTGAGAACAGGCTGACAGTCACCAGAGGGGAGAGGGGAGGGAATTTCAGGGGAAAAGGGGAAGGGTTTAGAGCAACAAGTATAAAAAACACATGGACAAAATCTAGGAGGGGGTGGAAATGGGAGGGAGGTGGGGAAGGCTGGGGCAGTGGGCTGGGATGGGAGTAAAAGACAGAAAACTGTACAAGAACAACAATTAAAATTAAAAAAAAAAAGAAACCTTCACAGGATCTAAGTTCAGGACAGACAAACAAACGGAGTTTAAAAAAAAAAAAGCCCATTATCGTGTTGTCACTCTTAAAAAGCCTTTATTGACTCCCCATTTCCTAGGCTAAACTGCAAATTTATTAATAATGATACTTAATTGAAATTAAGCTTTTTGTAGTATTGAGCACTGTGCTAAGTGCTTCACATTTATAATGTTCATCCTCCTGATTTAGCATTCCCAGGTTAAGCTTTGAGTTGCCCATGCATGGCAGAGATGGAACTCAGGTCAATAAAAAACAAGGACCACATCTTTTCTAGACTTGTTATTAATTGACACCTGCCTAGCCCTCCAGCTTCGCATCACACTCCTTCACCTTTCAAACTCTCTATTGCTGCCAAACCAAAGTATTTGTAGTTGTCCAAACAAACAACACAGCATTATGTAATAGATACCTGGTGTAGGCTAAAGAAGTCATCAAAACAACTACACAAATATATGTTATTAGTAATTTGGGATTTCTTTTATGGTATGCAACGTGATTAGAAAAACTAGATGGAAGGACTTTACCACATGTACATTATAATTAGTATTATTTTTATTTTAAATTTCAGTAGAGAAATATTATAATGTTTTGATGCGTTGGGCCTATAAAAAACCCTTAATCAGTTTGTGAAAGCAAGACATGCTGTTTTTTATTCTGTTCTTTACACAAGGAGGGCCTTCTGTTCAAAGCAACCGTACCCCACCCTGTCTTTACATAGCTCCTAATCACCCTTCAGGGCTTCTCTTAAAAATCACTTCCTTCAGAAAGCCTTTTCTGACTGGGCTGAACGTTCACAGTGTTTATTCCTATTATAATTATATCACACTGTATTGTTAGTATTTGTCTATCCACCATATTAAAATATTAGGTCCCTGGAAGGCAAAATCCTTTTTTTCATTCACCGTTTGACTCTCAGTATAAAACATAGCAGATAATTTGCTTGCTGCAGCGACGGAGAGCGCACACCACGGAGAGTGCAGCGTTTCAACGGGTAAAAGTTAGAGAAGGACTTCTGTAGAGTTAGTCGGAGGATGGCCTCGGCGGGGATCAGCCAGAATTTGTAAACTAGAAAGGTGCTGGAACAATCAGTGGTCTTGTCTTCAGGACACATGACTTTGCGTGCAGTTATTGTTCTGTTAGTTTGTCCGTGGTCTTATTTAGAACACCGTGGGTCTGACCGAGCCTGTGTTAGGAGTCTGAACTTAGTTTTCCTTGCATGCCATGATGGTTTGGGACATTTTTTTTCATTTTGTGAATGATAATACTGTTTCGAAAGTTGTGGCTTCTATGTCAATCTTCAGTTCCTCCAGCACATTTTAGTGGTCAGCTGAACTGGTTTTCTCTTTATCAGGAGATTAATAACAAAGGAGTTATAGTCAAAGAGTTCCCAGAGTAGGCTATTATATCATGGGGTTTGTGCCATATTAGGAATATAAACAAAGTACTATGGATTTCAGGAGATACAGCGTTTTTTAAACGACCATTTTGTTGAAATCCTATCACGTGCAGAGCTCTACATACATTATGTGTAAGAAAAGTTACATTCATTATTTTACTTAATCCTTGACAGTCCTATGAAGTTCCTGCTATTTTTCTTATTCTCATTTTAAAGTCAAGAAATTGGGATGTAAAAAGGTTAAACAACTCATTCAAGGTCACCAGCTAAAAAATGATAAATCTAGGAATTTATTAAAAATGTGCTGAGTCCTGTCCTCGGTGGTCTATATAAACTTCCATAATAGACTGATGAGTGGCTGCCACTCTGTCCTATTTCACTGTCAAGGAAACTGAGACATAGGGAAGTGAAGTAACTCATCTCAGAGGGCAGAGCTCATGACTATGTCAGAGAGGCAGGATTCAGACCCAGGTACCCTGCATCCATGGCCCATGCGTATCACGATCTTCTCTGCTGCTTCTCTGGAGCCCTCTCCCTGCCCGCCCCCGCCCCCCCCCCCAAAAAAAAAACCATGGAAATTATCATTGTATACCACTTGCTGGGAACTAAAGGAGCAGTAATGATCTATGATAGCTGCTTAGCTGAGAGGTTCTGGCTCAGCATCTCTCATGAAATTGCAGAGATGTCTTCTGGGGCCACAGTCTTTGTAGTCTTGCCTGGGGTTGGAGAATGTCTTTCCAATACGGCTGTTGGCGGGAGTCCGCAGTTTCACACCATATGGGCCTCTTCATATAGATGTGTAAGTGGCCTTGTGACACGGCAGCTGGCTTCCTCCAAAGCAACCAATCCAAGAGAGAGCAAGTAAGAAACCACAATGTCTTTTATTTTAAAAAAAAGCTTTGGAAATCTAACACCAATACATCCACCACGTTCTATTAATTAGAGTCAATTAACAACCACATTCAGGGGCAGGCGAATTGGGCCTCACCCTTAGAAAGGAGGTACAATGTACCGAAGAGTCTATGCATATATTTTAAAACCACTGCACTACCCTTGCGGCTGGGTGAGTACTGCATCAGTGATTCCCCTGGGAGCCTCAGCAGAGAATTGTCTGCTTGCCTATCTACAGTGCCTTTGGGGACAGAGACTTTGGTGGTATGCTGGTTAATGTTTAGCAACTAGCTTTCTAGAAAACAAAATGTGCGGATACATATGTATGTATGTAAGTTTGACTGGCATAAAGGATGTGTATCCCACAATTTCTGAGAAATAACAAATTATACGTTACTCTTTACTGTAAATTTATACAACATATTGGTTCTCACAAAAAAACGTTTCATTCAATTTTTGCCAAATGCCTCTATCTGTAATGCTTGCTGAATCACCTTCTTATGCCTAGACAATCAACAAAACAATAAATCCAGCCCAGCTCTGTAGCTCCTGCCAGTCTCCATGGTGTGAACGCTCTCACCATAGCCACATCCCAGTTACCAACATACCACTGAATGCAGAGTTGGGAAGAGAGTCACAGCTACACGCCATTATACAGTATTTCCACTACAGAGATACAATAGATATAAATAACCTGAGGGACATAAGTAATAAAATAAAGTAGAATAATTAGGAAATGATGAGTTTTTTTACTATTTATTGCCTTTTAAATATAATTAATTTTAAGTTCAGATGACTTACCTTCCACCACATGGGAAAATTCCAGTGTTTCAACAATCAAAACTAAACACATGAACCAATTATGGAAAACAACATCTTACGTAAGAAGCACCAGTAGTTTGAGAGAGGAGTATCAGAACAAGCAAGAGGAAACTAGAACTGATGAGAGAGAGGAAAACCTGCATTGTTTAAACAGGCATTCTTAAAAAGATTTAAATACAACACAAAACATTTAAAGAATTTAGTAGAAAAAATGGAAGGATAACTTGGTCACCACTGAGACACTAATCAATGATCTGCAAGATTAAAAAAGAAATCATAAAAAAAGAAAAGAGGTAGCTGGTAATTTTTTGAAACACATCACACATTAATAAATCATAGATTATGCTGTCATGACAAAGAATAAAACATATAGATACTCAGACTTGTCATGTAAATCATTGCTTAGCTGTGGAAATATTTTATATTCTCTTTAGCCTAAATATATATATATGGTATTTTTAACCAATTAAATATGAGTATCTTGACACAACATGTTGGTTTTATTATTACTACAATTTGAAACCATAATAAAGTAAAAAACTAAAATTCCTCTGTGCATATTATGATACATGTAGAATTCTTTTTCCTGTACAACCCACTTACCTGGTACCGTATATATATTAAACAGAACTGGTACTTTAACATTTATGTTCAAATGCTCATCTTGCCAATATAGGTGGTATACTAGCAGAACTTAAACTTATGAAAGTATAAAAAGAGTTTAAAACTCTTCTGTTTAATATTGGCAGATGAATTAATGGAATTAACCATACCCGTTTGTTTCTAGGTAAAACCAAAATACACTCAATATGTAACAATGTCACTGCAAGGCCAGCAGAGGGAGCTCAAACTGTTTTTTGCTTTTTAACTTAGAAAATTATCTTTTAAAAGCTGTTGGATTCTTTTTTTTTTTAATTGTTGTTCAAGTACAGTTGTCTCCATTTTACCCACCGCTTCCCTTCACCCCACGCATCCTCACCTCCCAACATTGCTCCTACTTCTCTTTGGCTTTGACCATGTGTCCTTTATACATGTTCCTCGATGAGCTTTCCCCTTCCCCTTCCCCCTTGCTATCCCCTTCTCCCTCTCCTCTGGTTACTGTCTGTTTGTTCTTTATTTCTGCGTCTTTGGTTATACTTTGTTTGTTTGTTTTGTTGATTAGGTTCCATTTATAGGTGAGATCATATGATATTTTTCTTTCACCACCTGGCTTATTTCACTTAGCATAATGCTCTCCAGATCCATCCATGCTGTCGCACAGGATAGGAGCTCCTTCTTTCTTTCTGCTGCGTAGTATTGCATTGTGTAAATGTACTATAGTTTTTTGATCCACTCATTTACTGATGGGCACTTAGGTTGCTTCCAACACTTGACTATTGTAAATTGTGGTGCTATGAACATTGGGGTGCATAGGTTCTTTTGAATTGGTCTTTCAGGATTCTTAGGGTATGATCCCAGCAGTGGAATCACTGGGTCAAAAGGCAGTTCCATTTTTAGCTTTTGAGGAAATTCCATACTATTTTCCACAGTGGCTGTACCAGTCTGCATTCCCACTAACAGGGTACTAGGGTTCCCTTTTCTCCACAACCTCGCCAGCACTTGTTGTTTGTTGATTTATTAATGATGGCCATTCTGACTGGTTTGAAGAGGTATCTCATTGTGGTTTTAATTGGCATCTCTCTGATGGCTACTGATGCTGAGCATCCTTTCATATGTCTCTGGGCCCTCTGTCTGTCCTCCTTGGAGAAGTGTCTGTTCAGGTCCATTGCCCATTTTTTTATTCAGTTGTTTGTCTTCCTGGAGTGGAGTCATGTGGGTTCTTTATGTATTTTGGAGATCAAGCCCTTGTCAAGGCATCATTTGGAAATATATTTACCCATATGTGTGGTTCCCTTTTCATTTTGCTGATGTTTTCTTCAGCCATGAAGAAACTTTTTATTTTGATGAGATCCCACTTGTTTATTCTTTCCTTTATATCCCTTGCTCTAGAAGACATATTGAAAATATAGCTGGGTGGAATATCAGAATTTTCCTGTCTATGTTCTTCTCTAGGATTGTTATGGTGCTGTGACTTATATTTAAGTCTTTTATCCATCTTGAGTTTATTTTTATGTATGGTAAAAAGCTGTTGGATTCTGAAAAATACTGTTGTTATTTAAATAATAAAAATGTATCAGTAAGAATAATTTTGTACTTTGCTTAAAATAATAAATATATATTCCCAAACAAAAAATATATTGATATCAATTATTTTATTTATAAATGGCAAGCACTTAAAATTACCATTCTCCTGGTAATTGTTTCTGTTACTTTTCTAATACATTCAATAGACTTGATGTCAAAAAAGATTTTGCCAAGATTTCTGGTTTTGTTAAGGTGTATTAAACTAATATGGAAAACTTCCAGCTTCAAACATATAGCATATTAGGTAAACTTTGACACATTGTAAATTTAATTCTTGCATATATAATATAATATAAATGTATTCCCATCCACCCAATTCTCAGCCCCTCCATGTACACAGATAAATTACCCATTATTAGTTTTTTATATAACTTTCCATAATTTCTTCATGAATATAAAGTTTTATTCTAATCCATTTTTCCTTATGCAAAAAGTAGTATATCATACACCCTATTCTGTATCTTGCTTATCACTAATATATCTTCAAAATATTTCTGTAAGTCTATACTGTAGACCATAGGCATTTGTTTGAAAAATTTGTATAATGGCTAGGAAGTGTATTTTAAGAACATATAGGGCCCTGGCCGGGCAGCTCACCTGGTTAGAGTGTCATCCCCATACACCCAGGTTGCAGTTGGATCCCCAGTCAGGGCACATACAAGAATACAACTGATAAATATGTAAATAAGCAGAGCAACAGATTGATGTTTCCCTCTCTCTCCCCGCTGCTTTCTCTTTCTCTAACATCAATAAAAAAAGAATATATCATAATTCATTTACCTGTTCTTAGTTGATGAACTTTTGAGTTGTTTCCAATCTTTCCCTGTTGCAAACTATTTTTTACTGTTTTATTTTTTTCAAAATTAAAGTTTGTTTAGAAGTTTACAAAGGTAAAAGAAGGGGCTCTTGGAGCTTAGAAGAAAGGTAAAAGTGCATGCACCTGGGGAGAAGGGGGTAAAGGGAAAGGTGCAGGCATGCTGAGGGTGGGGGATAGTGCCACAAACTATTCTTTAATAATAATCTGTTACATGTGCCATGTTGTACATGTGGAGACTAGGTTGAAAGGATAAAGTCCCAAAAGTGGAATTGCTAGGTAAAAGGACATATGAGTTTGTAATACTGATAAATACTGTCAAATTCCCATCTATGAAGGTTATATTTCCTCAGGAACCATGTTCCTATTTCTTCACAATATCTCCAACCGAATGTTATCAAACTTTTGAGCTTTTCCAATTTGATAGACAAGACACGTATTTATGTGTAGGTGTCATGTACATTTCTCTTATGAGTGAGTTGAACATTAACATCAAATCCATTTGTATTTCCTTTCTGTGAACTTACTGTCCATAATCTTTTGATCATTTTTCTACTGAATTGTTGGTCCTTATTAATTTGTAGGTGGTATCTCTTTATTTGGGCAAGTAGCCATTTGTGATATGTGTTACCACTTTATTGTCTTTTGACTTATGGTGTTTATATGGCATGTGGAAGTTTTTATATTTACATGGTCAAAAGTATCAGTCTTGTTTAATGCCTTTTAGACTTTGGGTCATAGTTAGAAAAGTCACCCCTATTCCCCGGTTATAAAAAATGATCTCATGTTTTATTCTGGTGTTTTCATGGTTTCTTTGTTTTATTCATTGATTTTGGATTGTGACTGTACTCTGAAGTACAGTGTGAATTATGGATACAATATTATTTTTTGAACTGGGTAACAAAATGGCTCAATACCACCAATACACTATAATATTCTGATGAGCTCACCAAAAAACTGTCAGAAATAATAAATGAATTCAGTAATGTTGCAAGAAACAAAAATCAGTACACAAAAGTCAGTTGCATTTCTTTACACTAACAATAAACTATCTGTAAAAATATAGGGAAAATAACCTCAGTTATGATAGCATCAAAAACAGTAAAATACTTAGGAATAAATTTAACAAAGGAAATGAAAACTCTATACACTAAAAACTATAAGGCATTGATGAAAGAAACTGAAGAAGACACAAATAAATGGAACAATAACCTGTGTTCATGGATTGGAAAAGTTAATATTGTTTAAATGTGCATACTACCCTAAGCCACCTATAGATTCAATCCCTATCAAAATTCCAATGCTATTTTTCACAGAAATAGAAAAAACAATTCTAAAATATTTATGGAACCACAAAAGACCCCAAATAGTCAAAGCAATCTTGAGAAAAAAACAAAGCTGGAGGCATCACACTTCGTGCTTTCAAACTATATTACAAAGCTATAATAATCAAAACAGATGGTACTGACATAAAATTAAGCACGTAGACTAGTGGAACAACATCAACAGCCCAGAAATAAACCCATATATGGTCAACTAACATTAGCCAAGGGAACCAAAAATATTCACTAGGGAAAGTATTATCTCTTCAATAAATGGTATTTGGAAACTGGATATCATATGCAAAAGAATGAATAAAATTAAACCTATACCTTACACTGCTCACAAAAATGGACTTATAATGGATTAAGGACTTAACTGTAAGAACTGAAATCGTAAAAGTTATAGAAGAAGAAATATGGGAATTAGTTTTGGGATATGACACCAAACACATAAGCAACAGAAGCAAAAATCAACAAGTGAGACTACATCGATCTAAAAAGCATTTGCGCAATTGGTAGTTACAGAATAGCTGCAGAGATGTAGCTTACAGCTTAGAGAATATCGTCAGTAATGTTGAGATGAAAGTGTATGGGGCCAGGTGGGCACTTGAAGCAGTGGCGGCACCAACTCTGTAAAGTACATAATTTCTTAAATACTTTGCTGTACATCTGAAACTAATATACAATAACATTGAAATTGAAAAATTAAAAAATAATAAAAATAAATTAAAAGCTTTTGTACAGAAAAAGAAACAACGAAATAAAAAGGCAACATGTGGAATAAGATAAAATATTTGCAAACCATATAAGTATATGTCTGATAAGAGGTTACTATCTGAAATATATAAGAAACTAAAATAGCTTAATAGCAAAAAATACTGAATAATCTCATTTAAAAATGGGCTGAGAATCTGAATAGACATTTTTCCAAAGTGGACATATAGATGTCCAAAAGGTACATGAACAGATATTTAACATGACTAATCATCATAGAAATGCAAATCAAAACCACAATGAGATAGCAGCTCACACCTGTCAGAATGGCTAGTTAAAAAAATAAATAAATAAGTGTTGGAGATGATGTGGAAAAAAGGGAACCTTTGTACACTGTTGATGGGATTGTAAACTGATACGACACTATGGAAAACAATATGGAGGTCCCACAGAAAAATTAAAAGGAGAACTACCATATGATCCAGCAATTTTACTTTTGGGTATTTATATTAAAAAATGAAAACATTCATTCTAAAAGATATATGTACACCCCTGTTCATAACAGCATTATTTTACGATGGCCAAGACCTGGAAACAGCCTGAGTGTCCAATGATAGATGAATGCACAAAGATGTGGTACATATAGACAATGGATATTATTTAGTCACAAAAAATAATGAAATCTTGCCATTTGCAACAACATCAATGGACTTTCAGAGTACTATGCTAAGTGAAATAAGTCAGACAATGAGAAATAACCAAGGCCCTGGCCAGGTAGCTTAGTTGGTTAGCGCATTGTCCCAATGCATCAAGCTTGCGGTTTTAATCACTGGGTAGGGCACATACAAGAATGCAAGAATCAACCAATAAATGCATAAATAAGTGGAACAATTAATCCCCCTCCTTCCCCTTTCTCTCTCGCTCTCAATAAATAAAAAACACAAAAAGGAAATATCTTCTGAATTCACTTATATGTGCAATCTAAAAACAATAACAACAAAAGAAGCACATAGATACCGAAAACAAATTGACCATTGCCAGAGGCAAAGAGTGGGGGTGCCGGTGAAACAGATGAAGGAGTTAAAATGTACAAACTTCCAGTTATAAAATAAATAAGTTTTGGAGATATAATGTACAGTGTGGCAAATATAGTTAATAACACTATTGTATATTTGAGAGTTGCTGAGTGGATCTTAAAAAGTTCTCACAAGGAAAAAAATATATAACTATGTATGATGATTGACTTATTATGTGATCAATTTGTATTAGTTTCAGGTGTACAGCACAATGATCTGTATATATTGTCACATAACACTGTACAATAATACAGTGTTATGTGTCAATTATACCACAGTTTAAAAAAATAGATCAGGTGACTATACTGATGTGGTCTATTTCTGGGCTTTCTATTCTGCTCCATTGATCTATTTGTCTATTCTTTCACCAATACCACATTGTTTTGATTACTGTAGCTTTATAGTAAGTCTTAAAGTCACCTAGTGTCAGTTCTCAAATTTTGTTCTTTTCCTTTGATGTTGAATTTGTTAATCTAGGGTGTTTTCCTCATACAAACTGTAGATTCTACAAAATAACTTACTGGGATTTTGATTGGAATTTCATGGAATCTATAGATCAAGTTGGGGAAAACTGACATCTTGATAATCTTGCCTTTCCATCCATTTATTTAGTTCTCCTTTTCTTTCCTCTGAGATTAAAGTTTTCTTCATATACTCTTGTACATATTTTATTAAATTTATATATAACTGTTTAATTGGGAGGAAAGTGCTAATGTAAACGGTAGTGTGTTTTTACTTTTAGAACAAACTTATCCGTTGCTGGTATACAGGAAAGCAATTTTGACTTTGTTAACCTGATAGACTGCAGCCTGGAGCTAATCCCTTACTACTTCCAGGAGGCTCTTGTGGTTGTTGTTGATTTTTTTCTACATGGACAGTTTTATTCCTTCCTTCCTAATCTGTGCAACTGTCATTTCCTTTTCGTGTCTCACTGTATTAGCTGGAACTTCCAGTAAGATGTTGAAAAGCAGTGTGAGGGGGGAACATCCTTTCCTTGTACCTGATCTTAGCTAGAAAGCTTCACATTTTTCACCATTAGGTATGATATTAGATGGAGTTGGGTTTTTTGTGAACATTCTTTATAAAGTTAAAAAAGTTCCTCTTTGTTCCCAGTTTGCTAAGTGTGGTGTTATTATTATTATTTTAACAGGAAGGTAGCATAGCTGGACTCACACTCCAAAATTTGTCTTCCCTATGGAAGGCAGCCACTGAAATCTCTGTTCAAATCTTTTGAGTTCATCTGGGTTACTTTAAATCTTCCCTGTGCAAGGACAGTTCAGAGAATTTGAAATTCATCCTCCCTGAACTTCTCTTTTACGAGATTTTCTTTTCTTTTCAGCTACAGTGGTCACTCCAAACCCTGTGCTTTGCTTTTTGTTTCTTTAAAGCCAATAGACTGTGGGTTTCAATCCAAGTTTTAGCTCCCTAGCTGGAGCCTACCTGCGGGATAAAAATTATACATATATAACATTGCACATATTATTTACATATATAATATACATGCATACATTCACCTGCTGCCACCTCTTTCAAATGTTGACTTCCCTCCTGTTTCTGCCTGATGTGGGTCACTCCCCAGTTCATTTAGGTAGTTGTTTTCTATGCAATTTTTAAAAAACCATGAAGTGTATTTGAATCACATCTCTGATGTGATTGCAGAGAATTGAGTTTAGTGAACAAACATTGGATGTAGGGAGCCCCAGGTAACAGACTGATGGTGACCTAAAATGGAGCAGTGATCTTAAGAACATAGAATGCAAAAAACTGATGACATCTACAAGCTCACAGTGGTGAGCTTTGTGACCCTGAACTGCCACATTTGATCCATCTAAAATTCAGGGAAGATCCTTGGCTGGTGCAGCTCAGTGGATTGAGCGCAGGCCTGTGAAGCAAAAGATCACGGTTCAATTCCCAGTCAGGGCACATGCCTGGGTAGCAGGCCAGTTCCGGGGAGGGGATGCACGAGAGGCAGCCACACATTGATATTTCTCTCCCTTTCTCCTTCCCTTCCCCTCTAAAGATAAAATAAATAAAATATTAAAAAAAAGATTCTCTCTTAAAAAAAATAAATTAAATAAAATAAAATTTAGGGAAGAGCATTTTGAGATCTTCCTTACCAGCATATTGCCAGTTTGGTTTAAATAAACTCTTATAAAATTCAAAAATAAATAATAATAAAATTTTCTTCATTGTATAGGGAGAATCAGAAAAGAGGTTAAGATAGTAACAGCCAGAATTACTAATTGTTTGTCACCTAAAATTTATAAATGAGGCAAAGCTGAAGAGAATTACTTACAGCCTTTAGCAAAAATACTTCCTCCTTTATTTCTCATTTTTTAAAATTGTTCTTTTTTTTATTGTACTTTTCTCTCATTTTCCATTCACAGAAAAGAAATCCAGACATGTCTTAAAGTACCATTGATGTTAATCGCAGAGATACAAGACATCAAGTGAGAATTTTGTCAGCTACCAGCAGTGAGAGACCTAACTACAACGGCTTAAACAACTAAAGTATTCTTTCACATGAAAGGAGTTCAAAAGTGGGCTATCCACACAGGTACAGAGTTCCACAGACAACAGGAATCCAGGCCTTTCTATGTTTCCACAGCACCTTTCTTACCACAGCTTCCATTTTCAAGGTCACAAGACGGCCACTGGAATTGTAACCGTTATACATCCATTTCAGGTTGGAATAAGTAGAAATGGTGAGGAGTAAAGGACTACATCCAAGCTTTGTGATAAGATCCTCCTAATAAATCCCAACCTATAATTTCTGCCTATATGTCCTTCACCTGCACTTAGTTGCATAGACATACCTACAAAGGAGGCTGGGAAATATTCTTTTTAAGCTGGAACAATTGGTACCTTGAATAAAACTGAGATTATATTACTAAGGACAAAGGAGAAAATTGATACTGGATAAGCAGCCAAATTTCTCTGCCACTAGAACCAAATGATCTCATTGGATTTCTCTCTTTCTTCCTGTGTCTTTCTCAAAAAAAAAAAAAAAAAAATGGAGTGGGGAACATAATGACCTATTAGCAAAGTTCAGCTGTCTCTGTATAGGCATAACCAATCTAGGTGCTCAAGTGGATGGGATCAGGCTTAGGCTACTCTCTGCCTCATGGTGGCAAGACAGCTACTAGAAAGACTGAGTGGGCTTACAGTCTCCCATTTTAGCTTTCCCAGTGGAAAGAAACCACCTGTTTCTTGATAATTTTAGAATGAGTCATAAGAGGAACTCATGGTTCTTGGCATCATGTGCCCATCCCTACAGTCATTGTAGACAAGGCATGTTCTGCTCTGACTGATTGGCTCCGTATTATAGACCCCATCCTCCTGGGTCAGTTCCAACTAAACCTTGAGGACTGAGTTGGGGCAGGCACGTTCCCATATACTAACCTCAGTGTCACACAAAAAGGGTGACTGGATGCCAGGCAGGTGAAACCAGCAGGCTTGGTGCAGAGGATAAAAGATTGGAAGGAAAAAAGTTAATTTAGACTCTTTTAGTATAGAAATAAAAATGTAGGCAACGTTGTGGTAATCAAACCCCTGGAAATCATGCCAGGGATTCTATTTCTATTGTTTTAATAATATTCAATAACATGCCCTGGCTGATTTGGCACAGTGCATTGAGCACTGGCTTGTGAACTGAAAGGTGATCAGTTCAATTCCCAGTCAGGGCACATGCCTGGGTTGTGGGCCAGGTCCCCAGTTGGGGGCGAATGAGAGGCAACCCATCAATGTTTCTCCTCCTCTCTCTTCTCTCTCTCTCCATTCCCCTCTCTCCAAAAAATAAATAAATAAAATCTTAATAATAATAATAATAATATTCAATAACACAATGTCCACAGGGAAAAAGTATACTACAAGCCATGCTGGTAATACTGTAAGCATTATGAAAAGCTTTCACAGTTCTAAAACAACTACCAAAATATCAAGAAGAGGATTTTCATAAGTATGCTATTTATAGGAATATTTATTTGTGGTAACTCCTTTAATACCTAAACCATGGAGACTCAAAGTGATGCACAATCACAAATTAATCCTTTCAACACTCTGTAATAATAAAAGATTATGAGGAGAATGGGCACAAAGCAATGGTGTGTGATATTCCAAGGTCACCAGTTAAATCAGCGGCCAAGCAAAGCTGCTGAGGCTCTAAATATATGACTCATTCTGCTCCATATTTCCGTACCTTATTTTAGTTTATCACAATGATTGGTCTTTTCTTAGCATTATTTTTGTTGGTAGTGATTGGCAGAAAATGAAAAGGGCTATATGTTTGAAACTCAGCATCATCTGCCCTAGGGAAATAATAAACAAAAGAGAACAGCACAAACACGCAAACGAAAAAAGCAAATGAGTACAGCAAGAAATCTATGGAGAAGACTTGCTAGTTGCTAAAAATAACTAATAGTGGAGTGTAAATTGAGGTACCAGAACTTTCAATGTGTGGTATGACAGCGAGTACACTTAGGACTGTCTTTTACTTTGCTTCTTTTTAACATAACGTCAGACTTACAGAAAAGTTTCAAAAACAGTACAAAGAATTCTGGGATATCCTCCATCCAAATCCCCTAAATGCTCACTTTTATTGTACTTCTTCAGTCTTCAGTCTCTCTACATGTGTCCATGTACACACACATTTCTGAGCCACTTAAGAGTAAGTTTCAGACATGATACCTCTTTTTTGCTATATGAGGTCTGTTCAGAAGGTATCCAGCCATGTAATATGAAAAATAGAGACATTTATTGAAGAAGAGGCAAGATATAAGAAATATTGTACATAGGAAAATGATACCTCAGTCCCTTCAAAATAGGCACCTTGGGAGCTCACACAATTCTCCCAATCACCATCAACTGCCCAGTCGTATTTTCTTGAATCTCATCAACGATCTGAAATCTCTTCCCTTTCAAAGGGAATTTTAGTTTTGTGAAAAGCCAGAAGTCAGAGGGCACCTAATCTGGGCTGTAGGGGGCTGAGTCACCTGGGTCATTTGATGTTTCACTAAAAAACTCCACACAAGATATGATGCATGAGTGGGCACATTGTTGTGAGGAAGCTGCCAATCACCAGTTGCCCATAACTGTTGCCTTCTGAATCACCCAAATAGTTTTCGCAGAGGAATGTTCAAACTTAAAGCAAAGTCTGATGCAGATTTGTTGCTCTACTCACTCATTTTGAATGCGGCGGCCACACAGTACACATGCTCACTCACTGGTGTCTATTACCCCACTGACTACTACAGTGAAGTCGTCATTGTTCACACATGCGCATTTCAGTCCCCTCTCCTTGCCTGCCAGGTTACATCAATGTTTCACAAACTGTTCTCATTGTATTAACAACCACTGGACATTTTCTAGACAGACTTCATACTCTTCAGTGTGCATTAACTAAAAACAAGGACATTTTCTTCCATAACCACAATATAATTTTCAAAATTAGGAAATTAATACTGATACAACACTATTATTTATTCCACAGTAGTTGAAATTTCACTAATTGTCCTGATAATATCAATGACAACAAAAGAAATTTAGGATCAGGCTTTGCATTCAGTTGTTGTATCTCATTACTTTCCTTCAATATGGAAATCCTGAGACTTTCTTTATATTTCATGAGGCTGACATTTTCGAAGAGTACTGGACAATTGTTTTGTATAGTGTCCTTCAAATTAGGGTTTGTATGATATTTTCTCATGATTAGCTTCAAGTTATGCACTTTTGGAGGGAATACAACAGAAATGATGCCACATTCTTCTCACTGAACCACATTCAGAGGTATATGCTGTTGATATATCTCATTATTGGTGAAGTTAACCTTGATCACTTGGCTAAAGTGGTGTCTGCCATGTTTTTCCCTTGTAGCACTATTATGTTACCTCTTACAATTAATAAATGCCTTTGGGAAAGATATTTTGAAATCATGTAACTATCCTGTTAATCCTCAAGCATTTACACACAAATTTTAACATCCACTGATGACTACTGCCTGAATCAATGAATTAAAAGAAGGAGTATCTTTTAATTAAACTTGTTTCTAAAGTGTATACTAGTCATATTATGCTAAGT
Source organism: Anoura caudifer (assembly GCA_004027475.1). Classification (NCBI taxonomy): domain Eukaryota; kingdom Metazoa; phylum Chordata; class Mammalia; order Chiroptera; family Phyllostomidae; genus Anoura; species Anoura caudifer. The sequence goes on from PVKU01004429.1 coordinate 34,154, forward strand.
GTTAGCATAGTCACAGGACTTTCATCATGGATGAATTCTTATAACCTAAAAACACTATAGTCAATGATAGAGAGGTGAGATACGATTTTAATATGCCTAATAATGAGCTAAGGACCATCAAAAGGCATGTGTGATAGGGGCTTTAAATGTTCTAATACTGACTTATGGTGATGGTTGCACTATTCAATAAAGTTACTGATTGAATCACTGAATTGTACACCTGAAATGGGCAAATTTTATGAAATGTACAAATTATAAAATTAAAGGAATAAAAATTGGAAAAACTTGGTTAAGGAAACAATAAAAATGACTTGAGTCAGAATACAAAAACAAAGGCCATGACTATTCAATGTCATGATTCACATAAACAACTAATAACTTATATCTAAATTAAGTGTTCTTAACTTTCTTTTATATCATGAGCCTTTACCTTTATCATGATAAATCCTATGGACTTCTATTAAGAATAATGTTTTGGCCCTGGCTGGTGTGGCTCAGTGGATTGAGTGCTGGCCTGTGAACCAAAGGATAGCTGGTTCAATTCCCAGTCAGGGCACATGCCTGAGTTGCAGGCCAGGTCCCCAGTAGGGAGCATGCTAGAGGCAACCACACATTGATGTTTCTCTCCCTGTCTTTCTCCCTCCTTTCCCCTCTCTCTAAAAACAAATAAATAAAAAAAATCTTTTAAAAATAATGTTTTGAATACATAGACTATATAGGATTATAAAGAAAATCAATTATTTTGAAACAATTATAAAATATTTTTGTAATATAATATATCTGATTTTTAAAATATGCTAAATAGCAATAGATTTTAAATATAGGCAAGACAAAGTTAAATTCAATTTCAGAACTTATTAGTGTGGTGGCTATTGTTGTTCAGCATGAATAAGCATGATAAACATTTTTAATACCAATGTGCATGTTATATGAGACATCCAGTTGACTTCTAGATTTTGAGGGCTTGTGGGTTTTTTTGGTTACAAGTGTCGACAATCTAGATTTTCCAAAATACATTATCATAAGTTTAATTAAAGTACCCATAGCTTGCTTAACAAGAAGCAAATAGATTCTGTCGAGGGATACCAAAAGTCTCTAAAGCTGTTGAGTTAAAGTTCTATTATGGGGTTACACATATTTACCATTTGGAAGCCCAGAGTTGCACTGAAGCTGACTAATTCCAGTATCTGTGGACAAGGAGGCTGAGAACCGATACTCAAGTATTGTTTAAGGGACTAATAAACATAAATGGTATTTTGAAATATCTGCCACAACTTCACTGTGATTTGAAAGTATCTGTGATTTCTACTGGTTACAAGGTCACAGGTACTGAGATTTTTGCCCACATTCATACTTAAAGAATTTTCTAAATTTCAGTTAAATGTCACTAAAAATAAAGATGTATATTATTTTTTACTCATCAAATTCAAGAACCCTCTGAACCCTATCCATGGGCCCTTTGGGCATCCAAAGACTCCAGGTTAAGAACTTATAAACAGATAGATAAACAGAATTTATAACCCTCATTTTTGGCCTCCTTGGGTATAGTTACAGAATGCCTGAAGACAACATAATCCCATCTATAAAGCCAGAATGTTTTAAGAGAAAAGAAAAATTCTGGTTTTGTCTATGTGAAGTCTAAAGACTCAAAAATAGAATCCTAATTCAGTTTCTTTTAAGATTCTTCCTCACAAAATGTGGTCAAAATACTTAGTGCTGTTTAAAAAAATTCTGATGATGAGACATCTCTTTCTGCTCTTTCATTTCTAGGCATAAGTCCAGCCCAAGGCTTGTCTGCCTCATCACTTGTTATAGGAAGTAATTGATCTCTTCTTTCTTATTCTTATGTCCAGTTTGGGGCTGCCTTTTTCTTATTATTCTCATCTAAATTTAGATGTTAAATTCTTTTTCTTAAAGTCATTGCAAGCAGGAAAAGTCCAGTTAAGTCGTGTTATTGAGCAGTTAATTCTTTCCTATGACAAAACTCATTTAGTCCTAAAATGTTATCAAGTTTTTCAGTTCTCTGAAAGAAAAATATTAGACATAAATTGTGTTACCTATATATTAATCCAAAGAAACATTTCTGGAAATAGAAATTAGGGTATCATAAAAGTCATACCGCTTGGAAGTCAGATTTGTGCTTCAATCCATATCATGTCAAACTGGGCACTTCTAACACTATCTCTGAGTCTCAGTTCTCCTTGGGGGGAAAATGGGTGGTAACTTGCTCTCTGATCTCTAAGGTACCCTCAACGTCAACAATTAAACAAGTCATGACTCTATCTAACACTGTCAGCTACTGCCCGATGTCCCCATATGGCTGGTCTGCCCATCCCCTAGCTGTAAGGAGTATCGGCTGCCCCCACCTAGGAGAACTGCTCTCTTCTCTTCAGTAGAACAGAGCACTGAATCAGCCACATCCTAAGGGTTCCAGCCCAAAGCAATAATTGACAAGGAGCACAAAAGTTGGCTCCCTTTCCTCAAGATGGGACCCAAATTTCCTTGTTTCCTTATGGCACTAGACTAAAGCTGGTATCCTGGTGAGACTACACCCTTGTGAAGTTTATTTCCTCTATACTGTCCTGCCTCCTTAACCCTCCTTCTCCTGAGATCACTCCCTCAACTAGTTATTTTAACAAGAATCCCCAACTCAGGCTCTGTTTTTAGGGAACTTGACATATTTAGAATCCTACAGCAGGCATTCAGCAAACCTTTGTGGACTGCCTGAATGAATGAAGTTAACCTGGTTAACATTAATCATAAAAATTATAGACAAAACCTAAGAATGTTTTACATAGTTTACAGCAATAACTATGTCTTGGGAATACTTTTTTCCCCTTGTTGAGTTTTCATTTACTATTTTTTAAGCCCCACCCAAGGACATGCTAATTGATTTTAAAGAGAGGGGAAGGGAAGAAGAGAGAGAGAAAGAGAAACATCAATGTGAGCAAAAACATCACTTGGTTGCCTCTCACACCCTCCTTGAACCAGTACTGAACAGGCAACCTAGGCATGTGCCCTAACTGGGAATCAAACCTGAGATCTTTCAGTTTACCTCTTGATTTATGGGAGGATGCTCCAACCAACTGAGTCACACTGGCTAGCGCTGCCTTGGGAATATTTCTTAGCAAGTACTACAAGCATGAAATTTGTGTCCCTTTCTAATAAAAATAATTAAATACCGAATAATTTCCAGAAGGAGCTTTCAATGTTCAGCAGAGGACGGGCTATCCCCAGCTACTGACCTAAGTGATCAAAGTAATGAACTCAATATTTAGGGAAGAAAGGAAAGATGACAGCTCATATTCTCACAGTTCAGCACCTTTGATTAATTATTTATTTCTATTAGAAGGGATACATTATAAACTTATTAGCAATACAGTATTAAGAATGTATGAGAAGACAATGCAGTAAGTGCTCAACTGTGAGGCTAACTTTCAATTATTCAGTGATAAGAGATAGGTAATGTAGATCCGTGGTCTGGAATACGTTATACAGTTTGCAGCAAACCACAGAGAGCAGATAAAACTCATTTATCCACATATCTTCTTTTAACTACCAATACAGTTTAAGTGGAGAAAACAGTTATGTGAGTTTTGAAACTTCTTACTGAGAGAAATTCCATCGTTCCTTCTCAGAGCAATCACAAATACAGGAACCACTTCTGTTTTGTAAAAGCAGTAAAATCCTGGATGGCACAGTCTGGATTCCAGCTCCATTGGTCCTTCGGCCTCACCTTGTAGGGGAGATTCATTGCTTGTGAGCACCTGTTGGGAGATCATTAGGACATTCTCATTAAATGTCTTATGTTTTACTATTTTTGCTTCTGTACTTCTTGTGATAATGCTGTTGAACAGAAAAATAAAGTTTTCCACTAATATTGATTTTCTGATGCAATCACTTTTACATGTTACTGTGGAGTTTTATGTATTATAATCCAAAAAATACTATTAAGATTTATTTTAGACATGATGAAGAGAACACTCAATTTTCTCTTCCGTTTATTACAGAATGTATATACATATATTGTTCTGTTTACTTGAGATTATAGGATCTACCATAGTGGTCTTGAACTCAATTAAGTCTGAATATTCTAAAGTTCTTTAATGAAACAACTATTTCTTAAAACAGTGCTCATCACACAGCAGGCATTTCTCAACACATGCTGAGATATTAAGAACTCCTTGTGTTTGTTTGCTAAGGCTGCCGTAACAAGGTAACACAGAATACGTGGGCTTAACAACAGAAACTTATTTTTCTTGGTTTTGAAGGTTAGGAGTCCTAGACAAGGTGTCAGCATGTTTGGTTTCTTCTGAAGCTTAGCTCCTTGGTGTGCAGATGTCTCCCTCCTCTCTGTGTGCTCACATGGTTTCTCCTTTGAATGTGTGCTTGTCAATGCCCCTTGTCCTAATCTCCTCTTACGAGGGACACCAGCCACACTAGATTAGGGCCCACCCATACGACCTCAGCTGCCTCCTTAGGTAGCCTATCTCCAACAAAGTCCTAGGGTTAGGACTTCAACGTGAATTTTGGAGGCAAGCACTTCAGTACATGACATTTCTTTATATTGGTCCTATAGATGTTAATTCTTATTGAGCTTATGTACCCAAAGGAAACAAAAATAAGTGCTTAAATTGTTTTAAAATACGAGTTATATTTTATAGAATAAACCTTGTTCTAGCCATTCGTTTGGAAAGTTACCTATGCTAATTACAATTTAGTAGTTGTTATAAGCTGTACCAATGTTCCATCTTGGCAGAAACAAATATTAATGAGGCTGATGAGATAAACTGAGCTTCCATTTCCCAAGCTCTTCCTATGAATAGAATATAGACCTGTCTGATTAAAATAAATCTGGATCTTTTCAATTGATATCCCTTTTACAAAGGGAACATTTAACAATGCTTCAGGTAAGAATTTGTATTACAGTAAATCCTGTGTTGTGAGATAATTATACAAGTATTACCTTTTGAACATACAAAATAAATTATAAAATCACATTGAATGTGACATAAGTGAGAAAAAATCTGAGGTTGTTTTTCAGCAGGGCTACTTGTCTTTGCTGTAATTATAATTAAGCCATTTTATTTATGCAAGAAACTTCCTCCTCGTAAAAGACAGAAAGCTAGAACACACTATACTTTCGAATTCTGGCTTTTAAAAAAAAAAACTTTATTTATTTTTAGAGTGGGAGAAAGAAAGGGAAAGAAATATCAATGTGTGAGAATCCATCAGGAGGCACCCCCAACTGGGAACCCGGCCCACAGTGCACGAATGTGCCCTGACTGGGAATCAAACCGGTGACCCCTCAGTTCACAGGTCAGCACTCAGTTCACTGAGCCACACCAACCTTGGCCTGACATTTTTTTTTAACTAAAAAAAAGGTTAGGTTCACCAGAACATATGTTATAATATCCTAAGAAAATTGAAAGCAGGGAAAAATAGTCTTCTTTATACATTATGTATTCAAATATGTGATCCACATCACCTTTTAGAAAAAGCCTTTATATCAACTTTGTAAAAATCACACCTATGGAAAAAAAATTTTATATGCATTAAATTTTACCCTTAAATATGTGTATATCAAATATACATACATATTAAATATATGTATATATTTGAGATTGCATTGAAGCTATTCAACTTAGAGGTTTGCTATAGACTTGTTGTAGATGCTCTTTACTGGGTTGAGGAAATTCCTGTCTATTCTTGTTTGCTGAGATTATTTTTGAAAGGAGTCTTTATTCAAAAGTTACATCATTTTTAATTTTAATTTATTTTTTAAATTATCTTTTCTTAATTATGCTATTACAGTTGTTCAGTTTTCCCTCTTTGCCCCCCTCCCACCCAGCAACTCCACACCCTAAAGCAAACCCCACACCATTCTTCACGCCCATGGGTCATGCGTATAAGTTCTTTGGTTATTCCATTTCCTGTGCTGTACTTCACATCCCATGGCTGTTCTGTAACTACCTGTTTGTACTTCTTAATCCCCTCACCTCTTCACCCATTCCCCTATACCCGCCTCCTATCTGGAAACCAGCATAATGCTCTCCATATTCATGATTCTGTCTCTGTTCTTCCCGTTTGCTTAGTTTGTTCTTTAGATTCAATTGTTGACAGATTTGTATTTATTACCATTTTGTTATTCATAGTTTTTTCTTATTTATTTATTTATTTATTTATTTTAATTTATTTTAATTGTTGTTCTTGTACAGTTTTCTGTCTTTTACTCCCATCCCAGCCCGCCACCCCAGCCCTCCCCACCTCCCTCCCATTTCCACCCCCCTAGTTTTTACCCATGTGTCCTTTATACTTGTTCCTGTAAACCCTTCCCCTTTTCCCCTGATCTTCCCTCCCCTCTCCCCTCTGGTGACTGTCAGTCTGTTCTCTATTTCAGTGCCTTTGATTATATTTTGCTTGTTCATTTGTTTTGTTGGTTAGGTTCCTGTTAAAGGTGGGATCATATAGTATTTGTCTTTTACCACCTGGCTTATTTCGCTTAGCATAATGCTCTCCAGTTCCATCCATGCTGTCGCGAAGGGTAGGAGCTCCTTCTTTCTTTCTGCTGCATAGAATTCCGTTGTGTAAATGTACCATAGTTTTTGGATCCATTCATTTACTGATGGGCACCTAAGTTGCTTCCAACACTTGGCTATTGTAAATTGTGCTGCTATGAACATAGGGGTGCATAGGTTCTTTTGGACTGGTGTTTCAGGGTTCTTAGAATACAATCCTAGCAGTGGGATTGCTGGGTCAAAAGGTGGACCCATTTTTAGTTTTCTTAGAAAATTCCATACTGCTTTCCATAGTGGTTGTACCAGTCTGCAATCCCACCAACAGTGCACTAGGGTCCCCTTTTCTCCACAACCTCTCCAGCATTTGTTGTTTGCTGCTCTGTTTATCATGGCCATTCTGACTGGTGTGAAGTGGTATCTCATTGTGGTTTTAATTTGCATCTCTCTGATAGCTAGCGATATTGAGCATCTTTTCATGTGTCTCTGGATCCTCTGTATGTCCTCCTTGGAGAAGTGTCTGTTCAAGTCCTTTGCCCATTTTTTTAATTGGGTTGCTTGTCTTCTTAGAGTGGAGTCATGTAAGTTCTTCATATATTTTGGAGATTAAACCTTTGTTTGAGGTATCATCGGAAAATATGTTTTCCTATACAGTCAGTTCTCTTTTTATTTTAATACTGTTTTCTTTAGCTGTGCAGAAGCTTTTTATTTTGATGAAATCCCATTTGTTTATTCTTTACTTTATGTCCATTGCTTTAGGGGACATATCAGTAAAAATGTTGCTGCATGAAGTATATGAAATTTTCCTGCCTATGTTCATAGTTTTGATCTGCTTCTTTTTCTTAAATAAGTCCCTTTAACATTTCATATAATAATGGTTTGGTGTTGATGAACTCCTTTAGTTTTTTCTTGTCTGGGAAGCACTTTATGCTCTTTATCTGCCCTCTGATTCTAAATGACAGTTTAGCTGGGTAGAGCAATCTTAGCTGTGGGTCCCCACTTTTCATGATTTTGAGTATTTCTTGCCAGTCCCTTCTAGTATGCAAAGTTTCTTTTGAGAAATCAGCTGACAGTCTCACGGGAATTCCCCTGCAGCTAATTGACTGCTTTTCTCTTTCTGCTTTCAGGAATCTCTCTTTATCTTTAACTTTTGACATTTTCATTATGATGTGTCTTGGAGTGGGCATCTTTGCATCCATCTTGTTTGGGACTCACTGGGCTTCCTGGACTTGCATGTCTATTTCCTTCACTAAATACAAAAGATTTCTTTCATTACTTTTTGAAATATGTTTTCAATTTCTTGCTCTTTCTCTTAGTGGTGTTCCAACATGGTCTCTAGCTTTCCATTGGGTGCTGAGGTTTTTTTTTTTAAGTCAAGAATAGATGTTGAATTTTGTCAAATGATTTTTCTGTATTAATTGGTAATAACAATGTGATATTTTTCTTTAGAATGTTAGTATGGTGAATTACAATGGTTGAATTTCTGTTTCTGAAGCAGCCCTGCATTCCTTGGATAAATCCCACTTCGTTGTGATTTATTATTCTTTTTATATGTTGTTGAATCTTATTAGCTAACTTTTTTTGAGGATTTTAGTGTCTGTACTTTTTAAGGTATGAGTCTGTAGTTTGCTTATAACATCTTTGTCTGGATTTGATGTAAGTGTAATGGCTGGCCTCATAAAATAAACAGGGAGGTGTTCTCTTCTATTTTCTAGAAGAGATTGCATATTACTTTTATTTCTTTTTAAATGTTTAGTAGACTTCCCTAGCAAGAAAAAAAAACCCAATATCTGGGTTGTATATTTCTTTTTCAAAATATTTTAAACTGAATTCAATTTCTTGAATAGTAATAGGACAATTCAAGTTATGTATTTCAGTTTAGATAAGTTTTGGAGGTTTGCGGTGTTTAAGCAATTGGTCCTTTTTATATTATGTGCATATGAGCCATTAAATTAGTGTGCATACAATTATTTATAGTATTCCTGTATTATCCTTTTATTGTCTGTAGAGATATCCTTTCTTGCAATCCTGTTAGTGTTTTTGTGCCACTCACTCAGTCTTGCTAGAAGTTTGTCAATTTCACTTATTTTTTTTTCTCGAAGAACAATCTTTTTGTTTTACTGGCTTGGTCTACTTTTTCTGCTTTCAACTTCATTGATTTCTCCTCTAATCTTTATTATTTCCTCCATTCTTCTTGCTTTGGGTTTGTTTTTCTCTTCTTTGATACTTCCTAAATTGGAAACTTATGTTATTGATTTGAGACTTTTCTTCCTTTCTAATATAAATATTTAATATCTTAAATACCTTAGTAAGCACTGCTTACCTACTATTTTTCAACTTTAAGATTTGCTACATATTAAGATTATTAGTCCTGCCCTGACTGGTGCGGCTCAGTGGGTTGGGGACTGTCACATGAACCAAAAGATCGCTGATTTGATTCCTGGTCAGGGCACATGTGTAGGTTGCAGGCCAGGTCCCTGGTTGGGGGTGTGTGAGAGGCAACTGTTTCTCTCTCACATTGATGTCTCTCTCTCTTTCTCCCTCTCTTTGTCTCTTTCTAAAATGAATAAATTCTTTAAAGAAAGATTACTAGTCCTTTGTCTTATATGTGATCAATATTTCTCCCTGTTTATCTGTTGTACTTAGTCTTTATTTGTTTTTGTCACACAAATTTCTAAAATATTTATGTAATCAAATTTATTATTTTCTTATTGCTTCTGATTTTGAGTCATGATTAGAAAGTCTTTGATTATACCAAGGGTAAAGAGGAATTCACCCCTTTTTGTAGTACTGTTATGATTTTTTAAATTTGTATTTAGATTACTAATCCATTTGGAGCCTACTTTTATGTATGATGTATTAATCTAATTTTATCCTTTTTCAAATGGCTACCCAATTATTCCAGCAACCATGTATCAAAATGTCCATCTTTAACCCAGTGATTCAAATAATTACCTTTCTTATATATTAAATTTCTATAAGACTTTGGATTTCATTCTGGCTACTTTATTTTATTTCACTGGCATGTTTGACTCTTCATAGGCCAGTACCTCACATCTTAATTATAGAGGATTTGTATGAACTGTGTTTTTAATGTCTGGTAGGGCTAGTTCCTCCTTCTAGTGTTTCCTTTTCAGTGTTTTCTTGGTATTCTTGCCTTTTTATTTTTCTATATGAACTTTAAATCAGCTTGTCTAACCCCCAAAAAGCTTAGTAGTGTTTGTGTTGATTCCTTGTTAAATTTAATCTTAAGTCCCAAATTTAAGGTTTATTTTAATATTCTGACTCATTCAGTTTATTCTATATTCCTTCCAATTTTGTATCATCACAGATTTGAAGAGTATGCCCTCAATGTCATGTAATGATTCATGTGATTTTTCAAACTGTGATATATTATAGGCCAAGGATTTTCTTTTGCTTTGATATCTTAAACATGTACCTCCTAAATGACATTGACCTGTGAATCTTTTGGGAGTGAATGTTCAACCAATTTCTAATCAAGCCATCCAATCAACCCATATTACCCTAAATGGTCCATCAGTGTATCATGAGCCATTTGTCAAATGTTTTACTGTGATTCAAGCCACACTAGATAAGCCATTTTCATTCTGCTCTAAAAATAAACTTGTAAGTCCTCTCTTTTAGAAAAATTATGAACTCAAATGCCTAGAAGCAGTTGGCTTAATTGATTAGTAAATGACTTATTAAAAATCAAATTGTGCTTCCAGTTTTTTGGGAAAAAACTATCTTGAAGATATGGGGTCTGTCCCTGGCTGGTGTGCCTCAGTGGCTTGAGTGCAGGCCTGCAAACCAAAGGGTCACCGGTTCAAGTCCCAGTCTAGGGTACATGCCTGGGTTGCAGGCCAGGTGCCCAGTGGGGGCGTGCAAGAGGCAACCATACATTTATGTTTCCTTTCTCCCTCTTTCTCCTTCCCTTCCCCTCTAAAAATAAATAAATAAAATCTTTTTAAAAAAGATATGTGGTCTATCTTACAGACTATATTACACTCTTTATATCAGAGACTATTGTATGGTACTCTCTCCCCCATAACATTTAGTGGTAGGAATCAAGGGGTAGAAACAGGTATAACTTCTCTTATTACCAAACCTAATATTCCACTTGCAGAATTTTTGCTTCATGTCCCAACATTGAGCTCCACTGGTTTGGAGGTCTTAGTTCCAGGATGGAATGCTTCCACCTGAAGACAAAATAATGGTTCTATTGAATTGGAAAATAAGATTGTCACCTGGTCATTTGAACGAGTTATACCACTCAATAAACAAGGAAAAAAGTGTTGCTCTACTGGTTGGCATAACCGATTCCCATTACCAAGGGGAAACTGGGTTGCTACTGTTCATAAAGGAAGGAGGACTATATCTAGAACCCAGGAATTCTCTGGGCTACCTCTTAATACTTTCGTGCTCTAAGATTAATGGAATACTTACTCAGCAACCAAAAATAAATAAGTGAAAGACAAGATTATTGAGAATACAGACTCTTAGGGAATTAATTTTGAATCATTCTATCAGGTAAAGAGCCCTAACCAACTGATATTTTCCCTGAGAAACAGGGAAACATGGAGAGAATAGTAGAAGAAAAGTCATAGATATCAACTACACCTCATGGCCAGTACAGAAACAAGGACTGTAGTAGCTTTGTATATTTTCTGTTTGCTTTCTTTGTGTATACATTTATATATATATATATATATTAGTGATTTTTCTCCTCTCTCTTTCATTTATTACTTTACATACAAGTATCTGAAGGTTAAGTTAATAATTTATCCTTTAGATAACAGATTATTCAGTGGGTCTATAGCTGAATTACAATACAGTAATTACAATAACCCTTAGAATTACGTGTATCCCAGTTGGGGAAAGAGAGCGAGAACTTCACATGTATGAGAAGCTTCATCTCATGTTGGCTGGAAGACTTGAACTATTTTGTTGTTGAGTAGAAGTTTAAATTCATGTGGAAAGTGCATATGGAAGTTGAGTAGCCAAAGAATGGACTTTACTGTTATTAATTTGTCTCTCTCAGGTCCAACCCACCATTCTTTGCCCAGCTTTGCCATACAATGCAATACCCAACTAGACCCTCTAAACACATCTTATTCTTCCATTAGGGGAATATTAGACTTTGCCAGTAGGGAGCACTGGTGCGATCCTCCAGGCAATAGCAGTAGAAATATACTTCTCTTCCAGCTTCTGTTCTTTGATATTATTATTCCGAGCAGGAAATTAGCAGATGAACTCTAGCCATGCCCTGACTCCACGATCTGAGCAGCTCTGGCCTGCCTACACCTTCTGGCAATGGTGCGTCACTTCCAGAGACCAGCTCCAGCCCACTCACAACCTTCAGCAATGGGGGGCCCTTTCTACTGACTGGTGCCAACCTCTGGAAACTTCTTCATCCATTCACAGGCTGTGTGTTACCATGGTAGCTGTTTCCTTTCTCAAGAGATCCAAATCTCAGCCTGGGGTCGGGGCCAGTCTTCTCCTGGTGCTCAGTTCCTTTGTGTCTATGTTTTCTCAGCCTACAGATAGTAGCTGCTTTTTTGTTTCTTTACTCTTATTAAGAGTTTATTTATTCTTACAGAGAAGGGAAGGGAGGGAGAAAAAAAGGGAGAGAAACACTGATGTGTGAGAGAACCATCAATCGGTTGCCTCTTTCCCTTGTCCTAATCGGGGCTGGCCTGCAACCCTGGCATGTGCCCTGCCCAGGAATTGTACCTGCTACCTTTTAGTTGGTAGGAGGACAACCAATCAACTGAGCCACATCAGTCAGGGCTAGTAGATGCTTTTTCAATGCCTGACATTTTTGGACTTGTTTTGGTAGATGACCACCTTCTACTATTTAACAATTCTTTATATTGAACTTTTCCTTTTCAAGTAACTGTGGATTCTGTCTCTTGGACCCTAACTCCTAGACTCTTTGAAAAGGAAGAAATTTATTTTTTACCAAATTAAATAACTTTCTGCTCATTGGATTTACTAGGAGGGGAATCAGTCTTCTAAATTAAACAGTAGTTTGCTTTATAGTGTACTTTCTGTTCTCTAAGCTTCTGTGCCCAAAAAGAAGAGGATGTGATATGGAACCTGATATTATCTATTATAAAATACTTCATAGGAACCTTTGTACTTGAGTGCATCAGGGATTTGTGAAGCCTTTTTGTAAATAATTGCCTAAAGTCATGATATAATAGCTACAGTGAAATTCATGATGGTTCATAAATTTTATCGGTTGGTACAAATGAATCAGCAGCAAGTTCACTAAGTTTTCTCTTTCAGTCTTATTTTCAGAGCTATAAAAAGATCATTGTAACTCTTGGTGGTTAGAGAAAAATTATATTCTTTTCTATAGCAGATCCTTTGAACAAAAGGATTTGTGACTGATCCCTGAAATCTAAACACTGCAAAAAATTTGGATGGCTTTTGAAATAAAAACCTTTAGCATATAACCATCAAGGTAGAATCTGGTCCTTGGAGTAAGACTGAGCTTCCTATTCCCAACAAAGCAAGCAGCCAACTCTAGCTGAAATACTAGGGAAGTGGTTCTCAAACTTTAGCATGTGCCAGAATCACCTGGTGGCTTGTTAAAACACAGATAGCTGAATCCCACCTAATAGACCCTGATTCACTAGGTCTGAGGCAGTGCCTGGGAATCTGTATTTCTAACAAATTCTCATCTGGGGTCTACAATTTAAGAACAGTTGTTTTATGGCAGCTGTTCAGGATCTACTTCCTCTATCAGATGATGAGGAAGTCTCTCCCTTTCCTCCATTTAATCCCAAACTGTTTGCACCTGCTGTTATTATCTTGGGATCCATATATTTGGTACTATATTCTGCTTTTAATTTCTGGATCTCCTTTTTCTAACATTTTTGAAACTTGGCACATTTTTTCTCTTTTTCTTTCTTCAATCACCTGGCCTTAACACCTCCCAATGCTATGCCTTTCCATTGCCTACTTTAATCCCCAGTGTTGTTATTCTAATTTTTGTTGCAGCCCCTTAATCAATGCCCCTCTTTTTCTTTCCTCCTCTACCCCTCCCTTAAGCACACAGACACTCTTTGCTACTGCCAGTCATGAAGGAGGTTGTGGGATTTGGAGAGATGAGTTTAGAGTGTGTTGATCTTTTCAAGTTAATCCATGCTGGGAACCGGAAAGACTGGAAGCTTTCTTTAATAATCAAATTTAGAATCCTCCTTGGGATCAACTGTTGTAGAATTTGTGGAATGATCTTTTTCTCTTCTGGATGTTGTATGATCTTTATTTTACTCCTGCCCTGAATCTATCTTTCATAGCCGCTCAAGCATCACAGCTGCCCCTGCAAGTTCTTGTTTTTACTACTTTGCTTTCTTACCCTGACTTGTCCACCTACAATGTTCTATTCACCTCTGAGATTCATCTCAAGCATTGCCTTTTTTAAGAGTCCTTCCCAGATGTCTTCTCCCAGAAGCATAGCTAACGTGTAGCTATGCTTTATATCCCACAACTGACATGGAACTTACCCAACTTAGGGGACATCATCTCATTTAGAAGATTGGGAGTTTCCTTTGTTTAGTAATATTCATTTCATGAGTGTCCATTAGGAGATTGTTCTCTTGAGGGAAAACATTAGAACAGCATAGGAAATGACTATGTTTTCACTGTGTCGCCTGCATGCCGGTTGTGTTTAGATTTGATATCTCCTTCCTGCCCACTGTGGTTCCTGATGCTTTTCCTCACTTCCTGTTTATGACCTCACCTTTGCCTCTTGGTCCTAATTATTGATATTACTTCTCTGATACTAACTAGAAGGACATAATTGCTTATGTAAGTCCTCTATGAGTAAGCCTTATGTCTGGGACTACAATCTAGCATGATAACTTAATTTCATAGAAATCAGCTTTGAAGAGACCAAAAGTGAGCACTCTGACATATTTTATCTTATATGTTTTATTGTAACTTCCAGTGATGCATTTTCAGCAAAGAATAACAGAAGTTATGAAGCTAGAGCAGTTTTCCTCAATTGAGAGAGAATTAGGCCTTATTACACTGAGATAGCTATTGCGTGCAGTGAATTAACTTCTTTCCTGTGTATCTAGATAGAGTGGTATTATGTCATCATCTTGGGACAACTGAGGAAATTGTCATTCAAATCATTTTTTCCTGTTCTGTGTTTCAGGTGACCAGAGTCCCTCAAAGAATGTGTTTGGGTGGTGGCAGTGGCTTCGAGATTGTCCAGGGCAAGGTTCTACCAAGTCAGAGGAAACTCCCCCGGAGCAAAGACAAATTTGAGCTTAATTAAGCTTTAGGGTCCCTCACTTGTATAAGCCTTTTCCAAGGCCTTGGGAGAAACCATAGAAGTTTTTGAATTTGTCAGTCTTATTTCTTCTTAAGCAGGAACCTCCTCCCAAACTGCGCGTGCTTCAACCCCACAAAACCTGAATCTGCTGCTGCTCTTGAAACCCGTCCATCTGAAACTCCAGGATAATTACCTGGAGGGCGTGTAAAAGTGTCCTAAGCAAACTGTGCAACATGAACCTCATTCATGTTCTAGGTACAGTTTTCTATTATGTCGTAAAGAACATCTTGCTACTTGGTCTGAAGGTTATATAAAAATGACTAGCACTTATCCACATACGGCGACTTCGCAGCCGTGATGCATTGGCACAGCCCAACAACGCTGAGTCTGCAAACGTGGCCACCAGGAGCCCCGGGACTGGCTCGGACCCACGGTTTCTACTTCCAGCTCCTGAGGCTTTCTTTCTTTCTTTATTTTATTTTTATTTTTTATCAAATACAACAGAAAAGGAAGAAAGAAGAGAAGAAAGGAAGAAAGGGGGTGGGGGAGGGAAGCCAGAAGAAAGGAAAAAAAAATAGAACTAACTATGTATGGTATTTGAAAAACAGTCTTAGCTCATTCTTTAAGCATATTGCTGTCCTTGGGCGGTGTCCTTTTTTATGTGCTTCTCTCTCTCTCTCTCTCTCTCTCTCTCTCTCTCTCTCTATATATATATATATATATATATATGTATATGGAAAGTATCACATACAAAGCTATATATATATAATATATATATATAATTTAAATGTGAAATTACCAGAAAATTCCCTGTGAATCACATTTTTATGTCTCTCATTCACTCATGCATATGCTAAACCAATGGCACTACAGTGTAGAGTATCCTCTGAGTTTGCGTATGATTACCAGTGCCTTTTGAATTATGTAATGAGAAGTATATTTCTGAAGCCTTAAGCTCTCTTGAACTACATAGGAGCCTTATACTTTTTTCCTCTAAATTTTTAAAAATATTGTTTCTTGAACTTAGGAAAATTGATGTAACTTAGATTTTAGATTTGCTAAAATTAGATTATACCCAGCTTTTCTCTCCAGACCTATGACAAACTCTAAAATAACAAAATTCAAGCTCTTTAACACTGTCTCTCTTACATCATCTCCTGCCATTCCCACCTTCACACCTTATGTTCTAACAAAATTGGTCTGCTTAAAATTGTCTAATCCAGTTGGCTCCAGGGCTAGTGATAGAAGTTAAGTACATATACAAAGACATATCTTCCACATGGGTTTCTCCACTTTATGGGGGATTAAATCACTCATGAGCATACAAAAATTTTAACAGAAAATATTGGTAAGGGGATTTTCAAGTCTAAGAAAAGATGAAGAATATTTAATTATGATAGCAACTTTAAACCATAACAACAAAATAAAACAAAGAAATATATATACTAGAATTAAGATTCTTTAAAAACATCACTTGATATTGCAGATTAGTCCAAAGGTCAGTTGCTTCACCCTGACTGGTGTGGCTCAGTCAGTTGGGCGTTGTCCTGCAAACCAAAAGGTCACCAGTTGGAATTTGGATTCCTGGTCAGGGCACATGCCTTGGTTGCAGGCCAGATCTCCAGGTGGGGGAGTGTGAGAGGCAACTGATCCCTGTTTCTCTCCCTCTCTTTCTCTCTCCCTTTCCCTCTCTCTAAAAATAAATAAAATGTCTAAAAAAAAAAAAGATCAATCCCTTGATTTTGCTTGCACTGACAATCCTTGTCATTCCAGGAGATGTATCGTATGGAAAGCCAAAAGGAAACAGATCCTAAGAAGAGCTCCTAACATTGCAGTTCTATACCTTATTTTGGACAATTACTGTTAGCATTTACTGGGAAAGGTAGTTGACTGTCCCATAGGAAATAAGATCCTCCCACACTATTTTTTTTCTCCCAATGGAAAGAAAATATTTTAACTAAGAAACAGAATACAAAGGCAGTTATATAAATCATGTGCAAAACAAAGTTATTGATTTCAGACTTAATTATAGCTTGTATTCAAATAAAAGAGGCCTACAAGAGAAATGATGAAAATAAAAAATAAAATAAAATAGAGGTCATTCCTGTCTCTTTAAAAGGTCACTAAAGAGAAGGAAGGATGAGTCACAAACCACCTTAGCAGAGCTGAAAATTGGGGCAATTCCCCAGAACTCTGTGTGGGGAAGTGGGGGTGTAGGGTGTTACTACTTAGCAAACAAGCACCTGGCAACAGCACGGTGGTGACTCAGGACAGCAACTGTTCCAAGAGAGGAAGTGGCTCAGTCTCTGCGAGAGACAGGCCTGAGACCTGAGTTTGTATAATCAGCACAGGCCTGCCTCCATTGTCTTCCAAAGAAAAGGTCAGACTGTTTATCCTTTATGCTTCTTAAACAACACTGCAATTAACCCTGATTTTCACGTTAAATGAAATTCCGTCTGTATAAATATGTTGGCTAACCAGCTGGAGAGAAGGGTGAGGCTGTGATGTTTGTCCCTGACCGAATTGTTCTAGAACTTCATAAAGGGAAGTTAATAGAGTCAGATTATCTTAGGGATAAAAAAAGAGAGAGAGTGTGGGGGACTAATTTGACAGATATATAACATACAAAGATTTTTATCTACTTGGTTGGTCTTTCAGGAAAGGGCTAAAAACCAAAAAAACTGAGAGAACTACAAAATGTAAATATAGCCTAGTTAACAGAAAAGGTCATAAAAGAAGAAAGATTCTGAGAGAAATCATTTGAAGTGATAAAGTATGTGGACCTCAATTATTATTGTGCATAATATCAAACCAAACTGAGCAAATTTGCTCAGTGAAGCACTCGAGTCACTTAAGGAATCCTACAGCCAGAAAATTAGAAGATAAAATGAAATCCAAATTTACCTTTGGTATTGGTGAGAGCTCAATAAAAAGATCAGCTTATTTTGTTTGACATCACTCTCCACCCATTAGATTGTCTAATGCTTACTGTAACCTAATCTACACATTTGATTTTGTCTGGACTCAGAAACTGTTGTTTCATAGACTTTAACAAGGGCAGCCCTAAAGCTACGTTGAGAAGTAAACCAGTCTGACCCTATGTTATTCCTGGTGATCTTCTTAGAAAATGTGTAAGTATATTAGTTCCTCGTATTTCTCCAAAGGAAGTTGTTAATCGTCTTTTCCTGACTTGATCCCCAAACACTAATATCCTGGTGCATGCCTAACCTCCCCCAAGATATCACATCTCTATGTTACATGCACTCAAAAAAAGTCTGGAGGCTTTGCTGGAGACAATAGTGATTTATTCAAGGGTCTTGGAGTTTGCAAATTGGATATACAGCAAAACCCTAGAAGTGTTCTAAAGAAGAAAGAAAAGTTAAAAAGTTCTTATAGTAAAAGGTATATTCTTGAAAAGTATCAGTCCTGCATTCTTAGCCCTAGGATTGGTCCAGGATGGTTATCAGTCAGATGTCAGGCATTCAGGATGATGCATCCGGATGGTCTGGAGGATGGGTGCCTGGAGGTCTGGTCAGTCCCAGGCTGGTGGGGATAATGGGTGTCTGACGGATGTATACGTGAGTACTTCAGAGGGTAATCACATGGGCCCTCTGGGGAATAATCAAAAGGTTACCTGGAGGTCCAGATGTATAACCAGACATTGACACAGACTAGAAAGCTCAAAAATGTTTGCATTTCCAGGGCAGTTAAACAAGAATGATGTTTTCCCACATGCCTCGAACTTCATGATCTTAATTATTTTAGCAGCTCACTTAAAATTACTCCATTTTATGTTTTCTATCTTCACTCTTTCCTCACCTAAAAAGTAAAAACAGAAACAGAGTAAAATGAAAAAAATTACAAAAGGCTCTTAGAAATTAACAATATGAATGATAAAGAGATGAAAAATTCCCAGAAAATAAGGCAAAAAGACAAAGACAAGTAAAGAAAATGTAATATAGATTCTAGGGATTAAAGTAAGAGAACATCTGAGGAAAGAGGCATTCCAAAAAAAGAGAACAAGAAAACTTCCTGGAACCAAGGCCACGAGTCTTCAGACTGAAAGGACTCTTTAAATGAAGAGAGCTTCCCACCAAGGCATATACTCATGAAATTACAGAACACGAGGGCTAAAAGAATCTTGAAAGTGTCTTTCAAATCAGTTCACATGTGAGGGAATAGGAATGGCATCACACCGGCCAGTAGAAAATTAGCATCTGAGAAAACGGAGAAACCATTCTCCAAATGTTTTTGAAACAATGATTTTTCTCCTACACAAATTCAAAGTTAAATATGAGGGTAAATACAAGCACTTGAAGACACATGGGAATTCAAGTTTAGAACTTTTGTAGGAAACTACTGAAGAATACACTGCAACGGATGAGAATGTACCTGTGGTGGCAAACTGCAGGGACCACAGAAAGGAAGCGATTCAGCACAGGTAGGAGGCAAAGGAAAGTCCCAGAGTAATAGCGAAAGGACACCCTAAATGATAGCTGAGCAACAAACCCAACAGTAAATCAATCAAGATTTGAGCAGAAGGATGGCTAGGGCCTCCAAGAAAAAAATGAAACTGATAGATTATCTGATATGTTAGAGCACTTGAAAACTATTAATTTTAGAGGGATATGACGGAGCACATACACAATTTTTTTAAGAGAAATTGAAAGATTTGCCTGTTACTAATGTTCAGAAATGACAAAATATGGCCATTATTAATGCTAGGAAAAATGGTGTTTTACAGTAAAGAACAACTCTGAAGTGTCAGCATTTACACAGACATGCGAATGTGATACCGAAAACCCACTTAACAAAAAATTGCATTATAACTCTCTTGGGAAAGTGGCACATGCAAGGAAAGGAGGACTGGTGGTAGAAGATATGCAAATCTTCATTTATTATTACAGGATATTAATAAATAAGTTTGAAATTGATAAATAAGATATACCAGTATAAACAGGTTACTTAAAAATATGAAAGTAAACACCAGGAAATAAAGTGTGACCATTAAAAAAGAGTTTCATCTGGGAAATGAGATAGAGATGATCAAGGGATTATAGTAATCAGGGTAAGAATTCTGTAATTTTATTTTATTATTAACTTTTAGTCCTCACTCAGGGATGTTTATTGATTTTAGAGAGTTTAAGGGAGAGAGAGAGAGAGAGGAACATCGATGTGAGAAAGAAACATCAATCAGTTGCCTCCCTTATGTGCTCAGCCAGGGATCAAACTCGAAACTCGGGTATATGCCCTGTTAGAGAATCAAATCCACAACCTTTTGGTGCATGGGATGACATTCCAACCAACTAAACCACCCTGCCAGGACTACAGTATTTTTAAATGGCTATTACTTCACTTAATTTCTCTCTCCCTCTTCCTTTCTCTTACATGTACACACATGCACACACACTCACACTCAATTCTATGAATTAAGACTTTGGGGGTGTTTTGACTAGGAGATTACTAATTAGGGTGCCCAGAGTAGAAGAGCAGAGCTCACAACCAGCCTTGCCACTATCCCAAATAATTGTGCAAGTCAGAAAAATCATTTTACTGCCATCTGCCAGAAAATCATGGAAATAAATTCAATAAACCAGTAATGACTATGGCTGCGAACAGAGCCCAGCAGAATCCTGCCTCTGCTCTGCCTGTAACCAGAGGTGAGAAGAGGGCTGATGCACGGCTGAGGGCTCTGAAGGAGAGCCTCTCCTGTTTCATAATCTCCTCGGGATTATTAGTATTCCTAGAAATATTTACAGGGTTCCTTTCCCTGAAACCAGTAGCTGTAAAAATGGGCTATGTGTTTTCTGTTTAGAAGAGACAGAGATAAATCCAGAAATGAATGACTGATGTATTAGAAATTATAAAATATTAACTGTTACTAGGATTGTATTCCCTTCACCTTTGAGAAGTATAGAACCAGGGACCTCATGACAGCTTGTCTGTTGTTGTTGTTGTTTTTAATTAAATTTATTGAAGTAACATTGGTTAATAACATTATGTACATTTTAGGTGTACAATATTATAATTGAACATCTGTGTACTCTACTGCATGCTCACCATCCAAAGTTCAATTTTGCGTCCCAATGCAACCACTTTCTCTTTGTGCCCTTGAACTTAACATCCCTGAGATCAATTTCTTTATACAAAAAATAAAGTGCGTACATACCTACTTCATAAAGTATTTTGAGAATTGAATAACACACTATTTAGAAAGTATTTCAGAAGTTGGTACATAGGAAGCACTCAATAAGCTTTACCGTTACTACTAAGCCAACCAATACTACCTCGTCTTCATGTATATGCGTAGTCACAACAATGAACAATTCTATCAGTTGGGCTTTACATTTGGCAGCTAGTCACAAAGAAGAAAAACAACAGGATCTTTAACTGTTTTTCTGCTCAAGTAAAACATGTTTGGGGGTGGGAGGTCTAGAGCTCACAGGGTGGTGGTGCCAGAGTCACCAGAGAACAAGCCTGTTTCAATATTCCTAAGGTGCCTTTCCCGTCCATCCATGGCTTCTGTCTTCAAGGTTTTCTCATGGCCCATGATGGCTACGGAAGCTCCAGCCCCCATGTCTGAGTTTCAGGCAAGAAGTAAAAGAAAGGAAAGAAAGTGAAAAAGGTTCAGGCAAGTGGGCTGTCCCTTTCTTAAGGAGCCTTTCTCAATTCTACATCTAGTTGCAATGGAGGATGTCAAAAGGAGTTTTTTAACTGGTCATATTGCTAGCCTGAAGTAATATCAAAGTTTAGTTATTAAATAAGAAGAGAATCAATATTGGTTTGGCAGCTAGCCTCTTTTATAACTATAAATTAAGACCCTAACTAACATTGCCAGTGTAATTAAGGTTTTGATTGATCTAAGCACTCCTCCAAAATTATGTTGCCTTTGTTTACGCCCCAGGGTAAAGATCTACTTGGGCCAGTGGAATGCAAGGTTCCTTGAAGTTTGTATGTAGATAATTCACTTCAAGGTACAAAAACAAGACTTTTGAATTCTGAAAGTAAGACAGGGTGCCAGTCATTCATATTTGGCATTTCCTTTTGTCTTCAGGAAATGTATATACAGATACATAATATATTGTGTCATTCTGTATTTCATGGAGCATAGGATATCTCTAAATTGGCATATAAGTGGTAAAGCCAGCCTACATATAAGGATTAACTCTTCTTTTGACCAATCACTTAAAATAGCATCTCTAATAATAAGCTTAGAAAAAATATTATGTTATAATTGACATACTTTCCCAGTGAAAATATTCTAAGAACTAAAGTATGATATGGCATAAAATATGAACAATTTTATCTTTTTCCTTGTAAATTATATGAGAGAATTTAAACAATGAAAACAGGGGTTTTTCAGGAGAAAAATTATAACTCTCCTGGGAGTATTAAAGCCTAATAACCAACATAGAGATATCACTGTCTTCAAAGAATCTACCATGGTCAAGGCAGATGATGAGCCATCCTGGTTTGTATGGGACATTACCAGTGTTAGCTCCGAAAATCCCAAGTCCTGGGAACTCTTCAGTTCTGAGCAAACCAGGATAGTTGGTTACCCTATTTTTAGCCAATATCAGGGTAGCTGGTCTTGTGTAGTGCAAGAGAAACAATTGGGATTTTTCAAATCTGGATAACAAAAACCTAACATACGATTCACTGTTAGGAAACACTGATTCTGGGTCAGCATGAAAGGGGATGTTTCTGGGCAATGGGACGGAAGCAGACATAGGAAAGAAGCTGGTCAGCAGTGACAAGTAATCAGTCAGTGTTGCTGGTGGTTTGTGCCATGCTGTGGGCATGTGTCCATGGCCCTGTCTGCTTCTGACAGTGAGCCTTGCTGGCTAATAAGTATTAACAGATGCAAGGGATTTTGATGGTAAACTTCAACCTTCACTTTAGGTATTAGGTAGGTCATGATCCACACATCTGGTTTTTCAAGTTCCCATAGAGCGTTGCCAGATAATACATAGGATGCCCAGTTAAATTTGAATTTCAAATTACTTCTTAGTTTAGGTATGTTCCAAATATTACATAAGACATAATTATACTAAAAAATTATCCATTGCTTAACTTTTTTAAAAAATGGAGCGCTTCGCGAATTTGCTTGTCATCCTGGCACAGGGGCCATGTCAGGCTGCTCCATGCCGGTCCAGTTTTAGCATGTGCTGCCAAAGAGAGCATGCCGTCATTTATCTTAAATTTAGATGGGGTCTTATACTTTTATTAGCTAAATCTGGACACCTCACAAGAAGAAAATCACACAGTGTGTCCACTGGTACCAGAGCAAACACATAGTTTCTTTCCCTAATGGGCCTCTCTGAGAGACAATAGCACTTTTATCTTTCTTTTCTGAGCCCCCTCTTACGTACCTTAGCCCTTTCAGAAAAGGTCCTGGTTGCTCACTACCTGATTCACCGAGTGAAAAGGAGGGAGTTCAAGGTAGAATTCGCTCAACCCTGTTACTCTCACTCTCTCCCCAACTGTCTGGGTGTGCGCTGCTATCCTCTCTTCTTTAGTTCCTCTCTCAGAACTGAGACCTTCCTTCTCTTGAAATCTTTCCTTTGCAACATTCTATGATCTCAGCTCCTCCAGCTCCTCCCCTCCTGCTGGTTTGCTTCCTTTGGCAAGAGAACAGCCGAGTCTCTTTGATCTGTATAGAAAGGCTCCCCTTGGCCCTCTAATTGCCATCCCCCATCCCTCCTTTTTTTTCCACACTCAAGCTCATTGAGAAGCAGTTTGCATGGGTGGGTCTCACACCTGACTAATCAACAGCCTTACCTGGGAAATATTATTGAACTGTTGGTTCCAAGATCCCGCCCCTAGACATTTTAAATCCCAGGGTGGGACCTTTAAAATGTCAAGCCATTTCTACCTCCTCAATTATGTCTGGTCTCAATTCCTGCCTCTGAGTGTCCATTGTCACTTTTTTGGTCTAGGTAAGGGTAAAGATTACTACCCTTCTCTTTCAGTTTCCCTGTGTGCCTCTAATCTTCTGAATACACTTGCACATAATCTTCAGATTAGTTGATTTAGATTTGTGTTTTCACATTTCTAGTTTGAGTTCTTAACTGACTTCCCTTTGCCTTTAGGATAAAGTCCAAGTCCTTAGCATGCCAAACAGAGTTGTTAATCACAAGGCCGCTCCTAACCGTGCAGCCTAATTGCTCATCACCCTTTTCCCTAAGAATGCTTAACTACCTGCGATTTTTCCAGGCACTGTGCATCTTTCCCCCAGGTTTTACCTTCAAAATTCCCTGCCAGAAACTCATTTAGCTGACTTCTTCACCCCAGTCATCCTTATCCTTTAAAATAATGAAATTGCCTGTATACCTGTCTGCCTTGCTATGGATAGGAGCTCCTTGAGAGCAGAAAAGATAGCTGATTTATTTTTGTGACTGCACTATACACCACAATGCCATATGATATTGTTGTAGGTACTTTGTGAAACAAAGAATGCCCAGATGAACTACAGAATGATTGAATTTAAAAATTTTAAAAAGCCAACAAGTTATTTCCCAGAGAAGAATTAGAATGCAAATTAAAATTTCAAAAGGCAACCGAAATTTAGAAAACTTATCAAAACTTACTAAATTTAGAGTGGACAGGATCTCCAAGTTCACGTAGTCTATTTTATAAATGTCTACAAATTTTCAAAACTGAAAAATAAATTGTAACAAATACACCTCATTTGAAACAACTGGGTCTGTAATTCAGCTATGTTTCCTGGTTTTGTTTTGGTTTTTCATCTGTACCATTGATTCTTCGTTTATCTTTCTCTTTACCATAAAACTTCTACATTGCCTACCATATTTCCCAATGCACCCAGTAAATCCAACTAGCAACCTCAATGCAAATGACAGTATGTCTTGTCTGTTCACCCCTATATCTGAATCTCTATGCTAAATTGGTTGAATGTTTCAGAATCCATTCTCCAGCTCTTCTGGCCTGTGAGTAGAATCTTTTATCTAAGCAGATCAACTTATTTTTGTCCATCAGTGCAGACATTTGTGATCAACTATTTATGTTTTCTTCATATTTATACTATTAATTATTTTTCCCACATTAACTAGAAATTACAAAATCTCCAAGCCAAAACTGAGTTCCTATATGAATATTTTCCTGCAGCATATTCAGGGTTTGTTTACCTATTTGTGTGTGCTAGATTTGCAAACACATATGCAAAATACATAATCCATCTTGCTTCACCCTTTATATGCAGTTTGCCTTCTGTTGCAAATAGCAGTGTGGTGTGTTAACTTGTTTTTCCCCCCAACTTTTAAAAATCTAATAAAATACACATAACATAAAATTTACCATCATAGCCATTTTAAAGTATACAGTTCAGTGGTATTAAGTAAATCCATTCATATTGTTGCATGATCATCACAATCATCCATCTCCAGAGCTCTTTTTATCTTGCAAAACTGAAACTCTATACCATTAAACAATAACATCCCCGCTTTTTTACCCTTCCTCTAGTCCCTGACAACCACTATTCTACTTTCTGTCTCTATAACGTTGAGTACTCTAAGTACCTCATGTAAGTAGAATCATATAGTATTACTGTTTTTGTGGCTGGCTTATTTCACTTAGCACAATATCCTCAGTGGTCATCCATATTGTAGCACATGTCAGAATTTCCTTTCTTTTTAAGGCATATAATATTCCATTGTACTTATATACCACATTTTGCATATCTATTCCTCTTTCCATGTACACTTGGGTTGCTTCCATGTTTTAGCTATTTGGAATAATGCTGCCTGAACATGGGTGCACAAATATCTCTTCGAGATCCTGCTTTCAATTCTTTTGAGTATAAACCCAGAAGTAGAACTGCTGAATCATATGATAATTCTATTTTGAATTTTTTGAAGAACCATTATACTGCTTTCCACAGTGGCTGTACCATTTTACATTCCCACCAGAAGTGCAGAGGGTTCCAATTTCTTTACATCCTCACCAACACTTAATTTCTGTTTTTTGATAGTTGCTACCCTAATGGGTGTGAGGTAGTAACTTGTTTATATTATTAAGGTTATTTGGTCTACTTTGAATAATTTGATAGTCTAAGTACCTTTGTTTCTATTGATTATTTTTAGTCTATTTTTAAAGCTTCATTTTGTTCTTAGCAAATAATAGATTAAAACATACTGCTCTCATTTCCTGAATATTGATCTGTAGTGTTTCTGACACAAAATGATCAGTGACCTTGAACTGATGACAATATCACATGTGCTTTCAACTTTGAAATTAGATGTAAAAGTCAGAAATACTAACTGGTTTCTTTTATTTGTTTAAGGACTATATATTTGATAACATTAAGAATTCAGTGAAGGGATGAGAGCAGGTAGGTTATAAATGAAAAAGATTGGTTATCAATTGATAATTGTTGAAATCGGGTGATGGATTCAAGGAAGTTTATTATATTAGTCTTTCTATTTCTGAGTAAATTGTGATTTTTCATTGTAAAAAGTTTTTAAAGCTGTGTTTAATCTGTTACATTATTAAGTATTTTAAAAGATAAAATTTGTTAAGCATAATGAGAGGAGCTTTTCAGTTATTGCAGAAAACTGTGAAATAAAATGTGTATATCACACTCACACATTGGTTTTTTTTGCATTTGATCCTTACCATAGATGATTGATCTAGTTCTCATATGATATAAATTTGGATCATATTAGAAAAATTTTAATTACTAAATATTGCATAGTTGAATTAAATTGGATCAAAAGCACATTACTCTTGTACTCTTCATCTGATACATAATCTAAACATTCCACTTTCTGCTGAGAGATCTCTATAGAGCCCTGTGCAGTAGAACTTTCTGTAGTGATGGAAACTTTCTGTGTCTACTCTGTCCAATATGGTAGCCACTAGCCATATATAGTTATTAAACTGGTTGATATGAATAAGTGGTTAGTGGGCCTGCAGAATGGAAGTTTAATTTTCATTCATATTTTTAAGCACTTTCTTTAGAAGATCTGCCAAGTTATGTTTTTCAGGGAAGATATATATGCCTTTAACATGTGGAAAATAAAATCACAAGGGAGGACTTGGAGCAGCAGGAACTCTCGCTCACTGCTGGTGGGGATGCAGATGGTGCAGCCACTTTGGAAGACAGTTTGGTGGCTTCTTACAAAACTAAACATACTCTTGCCACGTGATCGAACAATTATGCTCCTTCATATTTAGCCAAACGAATTGAAAGTTTATGTCCACACAAAAATAAATTAATTAAACGAAATCATAAAATTATTCTATAAATTAAAAATTAGGGATTAGAATTCACACTACTTGACACACTTTATAGATTTTAAAATTTAAACTGAGAAAGCATTATAAATAATTTGTCTATAAATAATGTTACAAGTTTCAAGTGTAGTTAGCCAATTATTATATGTGTCTTATTTTAAGATTTCAGTGGAGTACCATACTAAGGATTTTTAATAGCTAATAATAATAATAATAATAAGTGACATTTATAGAATGCTTAGCATGTGATGTACTATTAAAGTATTTATATGTATTCAATAAATATATATGAATTAATGTGTTAAAATTAACACACTTAATACTTATACCACACCTATCAAGTACGTACACTATTAATATTTCAATTTTTCAATGAAGAAACTAAGACACAGAGAAGTAGTAACTTACTCAAGTTTATCCTGGCAACTGCTAGGACTGGGATTTGAATCCAGAAATATGGCTTAAGTCTACATTCTTAATTGCTTTGCTATTTTACTTTCTTGCACTGTGTTAATAGAGAATTTTTTATTACTTTGGAAAAAATCCTATGTAGGGTAGTAGATTAAAAGACTCAAGGGAAAAAGGATATGAAATCAAATGTAGAGAATTATTCACCATGTTCACTCCTCGAGGCCCCCCCAAAAACTATGCTTAGGAAAAAAGACCAGAAAATAAACTTTTTGGATCTTTTTTTGGTATGTTTTCAAAGTTTCTATAATCAGAAAAGGTATCTATTATGCAACTTTAGCTATTAAAATTATAAACCATGCTTAAAAGTTCTTTGTGCTTTATATAAATATTTTACATTAAGGCAATCTAAATCTAGATTTTATAAAAGTTCATTAAAAATTCTCCTGGGAAGTTTGGTCATTTAATTTCCCAGATGCTTACTCTGAGAATTAGATGGTCTCAGTTAAGTCTGAAGATGCTTTTGTTTCCAATAAGTTATTAAGGCCATTTTCCTTAAGGGCATGATTTTCCTTATTTGCCAGATAAATAAAATTAAACTTATTTTCCTCAAAAAGACAAATGATTTGGTACTCCATAAAACTGAACTCTTTGAGCTAACATTTTAACCTCTCTGAGGCTGGCAAATAGATTGTGTGTAAATAAAAGTACACATTTCACAAATGTTTCTTGTCATCCTTTAATGATATCAGTACTCTAGAAGCTAAAATTATCTTTCGGATATGTCATGTATACATGACCTAAGGCAACTTTTCATGAAGCACGAGATACATTACATATATTAGTCTAGATTCTCCTGAAAGTCATGAAACAAATTCTAGAATTGTCTACTATAAACATGAATCATTATATTACTAGTTGCCATTTATTAAATACCTACCATATAACAGGAACTATACTAGGTATTTTGTTATTTTATTAAATCCTTGTTCCAGTGCAGTAAAGTAATTTTATTTTATTTTACAAATGAGAAAATTAATATGCTAAGAAACATTTGACTTGGCCAGGGTTGGTAAGCTACAGAGCCAGCTTTCAAATTCAGGTCTACCAGGAGTAATAATGGTAAAGATCAAATAAGATCACTCAGGTAGAAATAACCCAAATGTTAACTGCAGTAGGGTGAGGCCCTACTCTGATATGACTAGTGACCTTTTAGGAAGAGAAAATTTGGAAGAGACATGCCCACAGGGAGAATGCCATGTCAAGATGAAGGCGGAGACAGAAGTAATCCTTCTACAAGTCAGGAAATGCCAGAGGTTGCAGGAAAACCACCAGAAGCTAGGGAAGAGGCATGGAACAGAGTCTTCTTCACAACCCTTCAAACAAACCAACCCTGCTGACACTTGATCTCTGACTTCTAGCCTCCAGAACTGAGAGGTAACACATTTCTGTTGCTTACTCCACTCAGTTTGTGATTCTTTGTTATAGCAGCCCTAGGAAAGTAATAAAAGCCCCAAACTACAAACAACACAAATGTCCATCAGGTATATATATTCAGTAAAACAGGTTAAATAAATATGGTATATTCAAACAGTGGAATATGTCAATGTAAGAAATGTCCAAACCTATAGAGAATTTTTTACAAGAGTTTATTTGAGCCAAACTTACTACATATGCAAGGGAGAAAGATCTTAACTGCTCTAGAGAATAATAATTTTGCAGCTCCTTTTAAGTATTTGAAATCAAGGAGGGAAGATTACATGGAGGTGGGGAAAACAAGTCAACGTCTGGATTATGGGATCATAGTTACTGCGCAGCAACAAAAATGAACTAACTGCAACCACACTCAGCAGCATCAATAAAGCTTTCAAACATAAAGTTAAGTAAAAGACTCATGCTCAAAAAGTATACATATAGTGTGATTCCATGTCTACAAAGTGAACACTATAAATTAGTCAAAACTAGTTTATGTCACTACAAGTCAGGACATGGTTACCCTTTGTATGGGAGTAGAGACAGGAAATGAGCCAAAGGCTTTTCTAGGATGCTGGAAATATTCTCTCTTAATATATAGGTGCTGGTTGCATGTGTTTGTTCAGTTCATGAAAAAGCTTTAAGCCGTACAATTATGAAGTGTGTACTTTCCTGCACGTACATGCGGATGAAAAGCAGTTCTACAAAAAGCAGCCTGACAGGGTAATCTGATCATAAATTCCTAACTGGGCAGGTCATATGAGTAGTCATGCTTCATTCAGGCTTATAACTTTTTGAGTAAACGGTTTATCTTTGCTTTAAGCAAGCCCTGTCCATTTTTTTTTTCTGTGCATCTAGGATAATAGTCCTTTTAATTTGCCTTTTTCCAGACCGCTCAGAAGCAAAATCACCTAGTTTAACATCTTTGAAATAATTTGAAGCAACCCTTAAGAGAACACATAATCTATGATCTTGTAATTCAATCCCCACCTTGCTTTCTCCTGTCTTCATGTTATCTTGCTCATATTCTTGAATTCAAAATGCATAAAAGAAAAAATAACAAAAAAAAGAAATAACTGTGTAAAAGCAGCTGCAAACTGCCATTCTGAGAAGCATTTTCTCAGTCTGCTGAAATTTTGCTTCTGGGTGTATCCACTGTTTGGCTTAAATAAATTTTTATAAAAATTCTCTACAGATTTGCCAGACGTTCTTACCTTAACATCTTACGTTTTTATCACCAATGGGTGCTGGATTTTATCAAATGCTTCTTCTGCATCTATGGATATGATCCTGTGATTTTTGCCTTTCATTTTGTTTCTGCGATGTGTCACATTTATTGATTTGTGAATATTGTATCATCCTGGCATCCCTGTAGTAAATCTCACCGGATCATGGTGTATGATCTGTTTAATGTATTGTTGGATCTGGTTTGCTAGTGTTGTGTTGAAGATTTTCACATCTGTGTTCATCAGAGGTATTAGCCTGTAATTTTCTTTCTTTGTTGTGTCTTTACTGGTTTTTGGATTAGGATAATACTGCCCTTGTAAAACAGTTCAGGAGTTTTCCCTGTTCTTGAATTTTTGAGAATAGTTTGCGAAGGATCGGTATTAGTTCTTCTTTGAATGTTTTGTGAAATTCACCTATGAAACTGTCTAGTCCAGAGTTTTTGTAGGTCGGTAATGTTTTAATTACTGCTTCAATTTTGCTAGATGTTATTGGTCTGTTCTGGCTTTCTGCATCTTCCTGATTCAGTTTTGGGAGACTGCATGTTTCTAGAAATTTATCCATTTCACAGAGTTTGTCCAATTTCTTGGCATATAGTTAGTTGTTCATAGTAATTTCTTACAATCCTTTGTATTTCTGTGGTATTGGTTATTACTTTTCCTCTTTCATTTCTGATTTTATTTATTTGGGTCCTCTCTCTTTTTTTTCCTTGATGAATCTGGTTAAAATCTTGTCCATTTTGTTGATCTTTTCAAAGAACCAGCTCCTGGATATTGATCCTTTGGATTGTTGTTTTAGTCTCTTGTGTCATTTAATTCTGCTCTGATCTTGGTTATTTCTTTTTTTCTATTTGCTCTGGGCTTTGTTTGTTGTTGTTCTTCAGTTCCTGTCGATGTAGGGTTGGGTTGTTTATTTGAACTGTTTCTATCTTTTTTAGGTAGGCCTGTATTCCTATGAACTTCCCTCTCAGGACTGCCTTTGCTGTGTCCCATAGGTTATGGATTGTGGTGTGTTCATTTTCATTTGTTTCCAGGTACTTTTTGATTTCTTCCTTGATCTCATTGTTAACCCATTCATTATTTAATATCTGTTGTTCAGCCTCCATGTATTTGAATGTTTCTAAGTTTTTTTTCTTTAGGTTGGTTTCTAGTTTTAAGTCACTGTGATCTGAGAAGGTGCTTGATATGATTTAAATTTTCTTGAATTTGTTAAGGCTTGTTTTGTGTAGTCTATCTTTGAGGATGATCTGTGCACATTTGAGAAGAATGTGTATTTTTCTTCTTTGGGGTGAAATATTCTATAAATATCAGTTAAGTCCATTTGATCTAGAGAGTTGTTGAATATTTTTGTTGACTTTTTGTTTGGAAGATCTATCCATTGTTGACAGTGGGGTATTAAAATCCCCTACATTGACTGTTGCTGTCTCTTTCTTAAAGTCCTCCAAAATTTTCTTTATATATTTAGATGCACTTATATTGGGTGCATATGTTTGTAAGAGTTATATCTTCTTATTGGCCTACTCCCTTAAGTATTATGAAGTAACCTTCTTTGTCTCTTGTTATTGCCTATGTTTTGAAGTCTATTTTGTCTGATATATATATACACTCTGGCTTTTTTTATGTTCATTTGTGTGGAATATTTTTTCCATTCCTTCACTTTTAGCCTGTGAATATCTATCATTCTGTGCTGAATCTCTTGTGGACAACCTGTATGCGTGTCATGTTTTCTTAAGCATTCTGCTAACCTATACCTTTGGCTTAGAGCATTTAATCCATTTACATTTAAGGTTATCATTGAGGGGTACTTATTCATTGCCATTTTTCCCTTTGTACCTGTGTCCCCACCCCCTCTCTTTATTCCTTCCTCTTCTTAAAGCAGTCCCTTTAGCATCTCTTGCAGTGCTGGCTTGGTGGAGATGTACTCTCTTGGCCTTCTTTTGTCTGGAAAGTTCTTTATTTCACCTTCCATTTTAAATGAGAGCCTTGCTGGATAGACTAGTCTTGGTTGCAGGTCCTTGCTTTTCATTACTTGGAATATTTCTTCCCAATCCCTTTTAGCTTGTAGTATTTACTGAGAAATCAGCTAATAACCTTATTGGGGCTCCCTTGTATGTTACTAGCTGTTACTCCCTTGCTGCATTTAAGATGGTCTCTGTGTCTTTAAATTTTGCCATTTTGGTTATAACATGTCTTGGAGTGGGCCTCTTTGGGTTGATCTTGATTGGGACGCTCTGTGCTTCTTGGACTTGCGTGACTTTTTCCCTCACCAAGTTAGGGAAGGTTTCCATCATTATTTTTTCAAACAGGCTTTCTATCCCTTGCTCCTTTTGTTCTCCTTCTGGTATCCCTATGATGCGAATATTGTCGTGTTTCAACTTGTCCCAAAGCTCCCTTAGGCTATCCTCATTCTTTTAGAGTCTTTTTTCATTCTGTTGCTCTGACTGCATGTATTTTGTCTGCTTTTTCTTCCAACTCACTGATTTGATCCTCTGCTTCATCTAGCCTGTTCTTAATCCCTTCTAGTGTGTTCATCAGCTAGTGCATTCTTCATTTCCATCTGGTTCTTATTCAAGGTGTTATGTCCTTTTTCACACAGATGAAGGTCCCACTAATTTCCCTGTAGTTCTCACTAAGTTCCTTGAGCATCCTTATAGCCATTATTTTGAACTCTATGTCTGAGAAGTCTCTTGCTTCAATTTTGCTTAGCTCTTTTTCTGGATATTCCTCTTTTACTTTTATTTGGGGGTTGCTTCTGTGTCTCCCCATATTAGTTGTCTCTTTGTGCTTGTTTCTATGTATTAGATGGATTATCTTTGACTGTCTGTCTTGTGGAATGGCCTGGTATGTTAAGAGTCCTGTGGGGCCAAGTGGTGCAGACTCTTTGATTTCCTGATCTGGATGCCCTAGGAATGAGCTCTGTGTGGGTTATATAGACTGTCCTGTTGTATTTGGGTTCTGATTATTACTGGCCCATTTGTTGGTGGGAGCCCAACATCTATCCGGCTGGCTAAGAGTTTCAACCCCTCCCACATGTTGTATGCTGTTTTATATGTGCTGGCAGAACAAAGCAAAAGAACAGAACACCACACCAAAACAAGCATACACACACCCGCCCACCACAGCTATATCGACAGCAAGAGAGTAAAGAATAATAAAAGCATAGAGAGAAATGGGCAAGTAGGGTAAGGGGAAAGGGAAAGAGAATACAAGAAGACCAAAGGAAAGGACAGTGATTATGAGAAGAGAAATGGGAAGAGAACTACTACTCATAATGAGTTGAAAAAGGAAAATGGGGAAAAGGAACACAGTAAAGGTAACAAAAATAATAAAAGGCGAAAAGGGAACATTGGAGTACTCAAAGATAAGAGTAGGGGATATGAAAGAAAAATTAGAGCACCAGAAATAAAGGGAAAAGAAAAAATAGATAAAAAGTATACATAAAATGGCTATGAAAAAGAAAAAAATAGCTAGGATAATGAAAAAAGAATGAAGTGGATTTGTCTCAGCACAGTTTAGTTCTTGCCTTCTGGTGTCTCCCTTTTGATAGCACTCTGATATCTGAATCTGATGGAAGCCAATGCCTGGTGCTGTCCACATCTGGCCCTTGGCTGCCTTTTCAAAGCTACAGGCAATCCACAGTTTGTGGCTGATTCCTCTGGGCTTAGCTACTCCCAGGTTGGGCCAAGCTGCTCTGCAAAGCTGACTTTTATCTGCACTGGATCCAAGGGTGTGTCCACAAATGTCCCCAAGTTGCCAGAGGATCCACCTCTGCCAGTCTTTGCCTGCTGGCCTGCTGTCAATCTTAGGCTAGTCACAGACCAGACGATTTCTGGGACGGCATCTGGAGGAAATGAGAGGTTGTGATCCTTGATCTCTCATGGCAGGTGCCTTTCAGACTTCAGGGAAGATGGTGGGTTTTTTCCCTCTCCCCTGAGCCACTAGTCTGAGTCTGTCTGGGATTATCTCCCTGCATTCGGTGTTCCTGAGCCCAGATTTGGGGTTTCCTGGGTGCCAGAAGGGTGTTTCCCTGGCTTTCTGGTGAGCAGGGAGCACCAGTCTGTTTCCCAGGATAGCGTATGGATTGGCTGCACCCTACCACCAGTCTCTGATGGCCCCAAAGCCTATTTATGTTGCCATCTCCTCAACAAGGGTTAAGATGAAGGATGGGAGAGAAGGCAGGGTAAAAAAGAAAAAAAAAAACCCGACAAACCAAACAGAATACCAACACAGCAAAACTGACAAGAGAGAGAGAAAAAAAAAAGAATGGCCTGGGTGGGTCGAACAGGTTTACAGAGGTTGTGGTGAGGGGATTTCCAGAGGGTGGGGGAGCGGTATCCCACAAGGTAAGGTGATGCATTTTCCCCTGGGAGGGGCTACCTCTTCTCAAGGAAGATGGTTGTTGTGCAGCCCAGGTATATTGGGGCCCCGAAAAATCACAGCCACTCCCCCAAGACTCTCCCCAGTGACTCCCGCTCCCCATGCGACTCCAGATGGCACCACCCTCCCTTCACTGGGGCCCAAGGTGGGCAGCCACACACAAAATATCTGTGCTTTGAACCTTTAAGGGAGGAAAAAAAAAAAACCCAAAACAAACAAAAACAACACAAAGAGAGTGGGTTTGTCAAATCTTTTCTAATTGTTGCCTGGTAATATCTGTCCCTCTCTGTCTCTCTCTCTCTGTGTATATATACATATATACATACATACAAATATATACATGAAGACCGTACATATATACACATATAAAAAATAAAGCTGATAGGACATAGTCAATATGAAAGTTTGTTTTAATCTCTAAGCTAACTCTCTGGTACCTCCTCCCCTTTCCTGTTTTGTTCCTGTTTTTATCCTTTATTATACAGAAACCATTTTAGTTTGTAGTATTTAAATACATGTGATCATTGTTTTTCTGTGTCAGCTCCATTAGCTATAGTCCCAATTATTCAATCCTGCACTAACGTAAACATTGCTGTGAAGATAAGTATACATATGATTAGAGTCCAAAATCAGTTCACAGATGATAGAGGAAATCCTCTATAATCTGGGTGGGCCTGTTTAATACACTGAAAAGCCTCAAGAGCAGAATTGAGGCTCCCTAAGGAAGAAGAAATTCTACTTGTAGACAGCAGCTTCTAGAACTCTTCTAGAGTTGCAGTGGCCTGTGCTGTGGATTTTGGACTCACCTAGCCAGCGCCCATAACAGCATAAGCCAATTCCTTGCAATAAATTTCTTTTACTTTTTCCAAATTATAAGAGGAAGTTTATTCATAAAGTTACAAAAGTAGTAGAAATGAACCAGCTGGGCCATGTAGGCTCAGGAAACAAGTTACAGAAGCAAAAGGAGGGCCCTTGGAGCTTACGGGAGGGACAGGCAAAGGTAACATGCTTCAGGGGAAGAAGGGAACAGGAAAGGTGTGGGCATGCTGCCAAGAGGGAGAGTCTGCAATAAACTTCTTAAAAAAAAGATTTTATTTATTTTTAGAGAGAGGGAAAGGGAAGGAGAAAGATAGAAAGAGAAATATCGATATGTGAGAAAAATTTCAATCAGTTGCCTCTTGGGGACCAGGCCTGCAATCCAAGCATGTGCCTTGACTTGAAGTTGAACCTTTTGCTTTGTGGGATGCTCAACCAATTGAGCTACGTTGGTCAGGGCTGAATCCCTTAATATAGATCTTCTATTCTGTTTTTGGTTGAATCCTGACTGATAACAAAATTTAGATTATTTTAGATTCTTCCAATGCACTGGACAAGAACAAAAAGAGGGAAAGTAGATACCTGATTATAAAATTGTTCACATTAGATTTTCTCTTGTAACATAGAGCTGAACAGGTGACAGAATTCTCAGAACCAGTGAAATAAGGAAGATTATGTGAAGCTAAATTGAAGTTCAACTCTACGAATGCTTAAAAGAGCCACATACATGGTAATAGAGATAAAACTTTGGAGCAACAGTTACGTTTATTTTCATTTACTAAAACAAATAATAATTTCTTGCATTTTATAAATATAGTATATTTTGCTGTGTATAGTGTACTCTTGGTTATAATATGCACCCTTATTTTTGGCCCAAACTTTCAGAAAAAAAATCTTTCATTTAAACTTTTTAATTTAATTTTTTTACTTATTTATATTTAGAAACAAAGCTGATTATCATATTCCAGAGTATTATTTTGCATACAGATATCATTATTGCTTTTTAGAATTATGTTTTTAATATATAAGTGTAAATAAAAGAATTAAAAACATTTCTATAGCTATGGAATTAGTACTACCCATGTAGAATGCACATCCTTATTTTTCCCTCAAAAATTCAGGCAAAAATGTGTGCATTATACACGGCAAAGTATGGAACTTTGGAATTTAATGTATAAAAAATAATGGCTACTGAATTTTTATTAGGCAGATATAAAAATCTTCAGATAATGTAATTTTACCTTTTTTAATCATTCTAAATGTACAAAATCATATATATTCCAAATGCAATTACCTATTAAGATCTATGACCATGCTAACCATCAAGAACTACCAGAGTAGTTCTATGTTGTATATTTTATGTTATATAGGAAGTAATAAAAAAATTAAAAATCACTGAAAAAGGAAGGAAAACATGGAGCATTTGCCTGCACTTTAGGCCTCTGTGGACAGCCATCTGCAGGCCGTGGCATCTACTGCTTTTTAACTAATGGGAACCCCAACAAAGGATCCTGCTGCATGTGTGTATATGTGGCTCAGTACATGTGGTTAGAAGTGGTTGGAAGAGGAACATAAGAAATCAATTTACATCTGGAGGGAATGACTGCTTCTCGGAAGGTAGGAGGGATTTCCAAAGAGAAGTATGTCCCAAGCAAAGGGGACTTTGTGAACTGATGACATCACTCTAGAGAACAACATCAAAGTTATTCTTGGAGGCTATAGATATATTATGTCCCCATGAAAAAATACTAACAATGGAAGGTACTGAGAGTTATTCTGGAGATGAAACATCAATACGTAAAAGAACTACTACAAAAGTTGTAGTCATTTAACACAATTTTGATAATATTAACAATGTTCTATCACTTTACATCTTGGAACTTAGGTTGGATCCTCCAGGAAGCAAATGCTAGAAAAAAGTTACAAATTTAAGAGATTTATTGGGGGTTAACATCTGTGAAAGCAGAAAGGTTTGGGCAGGGAGAGTTGTCACAATATAATGCAGAGCTGACAAAGTCTGCCAGTTCAGCAGGAACCTCTGAAGCAAAGATTACACCTTAAAGGGGTCCAGGGCCAGGCAAAAGTGGCTAGACCTGTACCCTAACCTCCTCAGTCAGTGGCCAAGGGCCACTCAGAAAACGACATGACCTCAGGTTGAAAGCTAAAGGAAACTCTTCCAAAAAGGCTAGAGTTTGTTGGTTAATCACACTCCTTATTGTTGGGTAGAGTGTGCTTTCTTGACAGGAAATCAGCCTGCTTATCTCCACGTCTGCCCCAGCACTGTAGTGTGGCCCTAGTAAAATTTTGGTGGCTGTGTATTTGGAGATAAAAAATAATTAGGCCTGAACCAGAGGTGTCAGTGAAGTGCACTAAAATTCTAAAATTCCAGTTGAGGTCATTTATAGTGGTACACCACCATCAATTCCTTAGGTAACTAGAGCGGTCACCACCAACAGATTAGGGATTAAAAACATTGGATGTCGCATGAGGCGTCTAAAATGATAAGACTATTGTTATTCCCATTTCATTCCACGTAACTTGCTCCTAAGTGGGACAACTCTGGGCCTCGCTTGTGATGGCCCATTACAGGTCAAGCTGCCTTAGTTGTGAAATGGGCAAAAGGAATTCAGAATGACTTGTTGGGGGGAAGATGAGGAAGAATCATTTGTTAAACAAAGATCAAGAAGGTGGAATTTAAGAAAGTCGGATTGGCTCTTTTTGATGCATCACTTTTTTCTGATGCATCTTTCTTTCTGATGGACAGAAAGAAACGAGGGCTTTTGGGGAGTGGGGGTGGAGGGGGGTATATAATAGCATAGTGCTCAATATAGTGGAGGGTCTGGAGCGTCACCACTTTATAGAGACTTGGCTTTGGACAGGTTCCTCAACCTTCAGTGCCTTAGTTTCCTGATTTGTTCAGCAAGGATTACAGTTGTGCCGACATCGTGGAGTTGCTGCGAGGATGAAGTGATAAGAACGCATGCCGTCCCTGTCTTGAGAAGTGTTCAATACCTGTTAGGTGTGTCATTCTGCTTCACTTTTGCTTCTTTCTCTTCCTCCTCCACTGGGGGGAAAATGCTTTCTTGTTCAATTTTTTTCACCTGTTCTCTAGATTACAAAATGTTCACAGAATTTGGGAGGAGGGTAAAACTGAAAACGCCTATAACTCTAACAGGATTCAGCATGTCTGCTTTGGGTCAGGTCTTTGGTTTTCATTGCTGTGTTCTCAATACTGTTCTGGGTGAGCTGGGTGTAAAAAATGGCCTCTGTCCAGAGCAGCAGTCTATTTGAAAAGCAAATGGACACATAAATGATTAATGAAAATAAAAGCACATATTAAATTAAGCTCTAAATAACCCATACAGACCATAAGTGATGTAGAAATCTAATTTCACTCTGCTGACATTGGCTGTAAAGTTTTTTTTTTTTTCAAAATGATTTATGCTTTTATTTTTTCATAACTTTTTAAAAATCAGTGACTTGTTTTGATCACTGAAAGGTGATGCCATGTGGGTGAAATTATGAGGGTGAGCTCTATACAGTAAAATGATAAAATATCTTATGTTTATTTAAATATAAAATATATTAAATGAGCTGAAAAGAAAGCAAGTTGAAAGAAATTTAAATATATTATTACCTCTTGATATTGTTGGTCTATTAATGCTCTCTACCACTATATATGTTAAGACGGCAAAGATAGGAAGAGCTGATGAACACTTTGAATAAAACTATTAGGAAGGTGTAATTTTTTTTTTTTTGGTTGTTGATCACAGTAAGTTTGTCTTTACCTTATTCTTTTTAATTTAAGCAAGTAATCAGGCTCATCCACTGG
Source organism: Anoura caudifer (assembly GCA_004027475.1). Classification (NCBI taxonomy): domain Eukaryota; kingdom Metazoa; phylum Chordata; class Mammalia; order Chiroptera; family Phyllostomidae; genus Anoura; species Anoura caudifer. The sequence goes on from PVKU01004429.1 coordinate 73,343, forward strand.
CCTTCTTCATTCCAGAAATCCCCTTTGGTGATTCAGAAGTTAAAAGTAAAAAAGATGGCTGGGCTAAATCACGTGGGATCATAATGCAGTTTCATCTTATAGAAGGCAATTCTTTGGGTTAAAAGGTCCTCCACCTAGGCTGCCCATCACATTCTTCTACTTCACAAAGAAACATGCTCTGTGCCCTGTGGGAGATACACACAGAGGTGTGGATTTAAAAAAGAAAAGGGTTCTACGAAAAGTAACCTCACAGGGTGATCTGATCATAAATTCCTAACCAGGCAAGTCATGGTGAGTAGTCAACAACCAGGTATACAACTTTAGTGAAAGGTTTTAAGCCAGCCCTGCCCATCGTTCCTGTGCATCTAGGTTAACATACCTATGAAATACCAGAAGTAACACCTTTGAAAGGGGGTATTAACCGTCCAGAGAGGGCATAATCTTAACAGTAATCCAATTTCCCAGCTTGCTTTCTCTAATCTTCTTTAAGTCCCCTTGTTAATATCAAATGCATAAAAGAAGCAGCAGAACTATTACCTTCCCGAATATTTGAGATCTTGCTAACTGGCGTATGTCATCAATTAGGCTCAGATGAAGTCTTCTAAAAATTGTCTACAAGTTTGGACATTTCTAAGCTGACATAGGTCACGTGTGGTTAACCACATACTGAGAGTGTCTTACGTTACACACAAAGTGATTCTTTGTTGTTAAACTCTTTCAGATTATTAATGTATAACCACAAAAATAGTTCCTATCATTTCATAATTTTCTTATATCCTCCCAGTAACCTAGGGCTCTAGAGGCCTTTTTCCACGGTGAGATGTAAGTATGGCTGAACAGTCCTTTTCGGATTCTGACATCTTTTAGTACCAAGAGGAAAACAACAACAAAAAAATATTTTCAATATATCTCTTATCTTACTGATGATGAGCGTTTTATAAATGTCATATAGATGGATCTCCCTGCATTGTCCTAGGCCTGGTGAGTAATAAGAGGAAATACTGGTTAATGGGTGGCAGGTCCCCAGGTGTTCTAGGATTGCGTACCCTCCCTCATCCACATCAGTTTCTGCCTAGTGTGATTGTGCATCAGCCTGTGCTTGCGCGAAAACCGCACTACAGTACAGACCAATCAAGGGCGGCGATCTCAGCCCCACGCCTTTTGCCCCCGCCCACTCTCGGCCGGGAGACAACCTACACAACTCCCAGTGATTAGTCTTACTTTTCCATCTCCTCCCACCCAACCAACGCCTCCTCCACTCGCTCCGCGGATGGGTCGCCGGAGGACCAAGGAGGCATGCGCGACCATCCCGAGCATGCTCAGTAGCGCGCGCGGCGCCCCAGAGCTTCATCGAGCCGCTGCTGACGCGGAGGTCTCCGCGGCTGCCGCGGGAACGACAGGAAGTGAAGCGGCCTGTCCCGGTGACCGCGGAGGCAGACACAGAGGCGGAAGGGATCCTGCGGCTACGCCGTCGTCGTCGCCGGGGGTGACGGAGGGGGCTGAGCATCTAGGGGACTCGCCGGCTAGGAAGCCGGATCCCGAACTGGGGAGGATGGATTATCACCAGCCAGGGACTGGCCGCTACCAGGTGGTGAGTTCCTAGCCCCCGCCCCGGTCTCCTGCGCCTCTAGGGGACCCACGACTGTCTCCCGCCGTGCCCCCCGAGAGTCCTTTTTCTTGGATTGTTCCCGAAGGGGACGTACTGGCTTTTCGTTTCTTTTCCTTTCTTCCTTTTTTTTTTTATGTCTCTTCTCGTCGGACCTGCTTTTTTCACATCTGTGGAACCTGTCTCCGCACCTCTTGGAGACGCCTGCCGACCCGTCTTCTAGCTTCCCACCCCCCCACCCACACCCTGTACCCGTCTGTGCAGCATCCGCTTCATTAAAACATATTTGCTTTATTTATCACTTTTCTCGATCATTTCCTCATTCTCTTATTCAGACACTTCTGAGACATTCCACTGGATTGTCTGCTGGAAATGGTACGGAGTTCACATACCTGCTGGGAAGGTGATCGCCATCATAAATGGAGTGGGGGAAGGGGGAGGAGATGTAAGCATTACGCAGGGTGAGATGTGGACTTGGCGGAAAAAAGAAAAGGAGGGGGGATTTAAAAATTGTAAAACGGTAGAGAGTAGTCGTGATGCTGATGTGGTTTCTGAGCTCTAGGTAACCTTGTCATGTTGTCCTTTTCGATGTACTAACAAAGTACATACTGAAAGTGACTATTCTTTTTTACTATCCCCACTTTTTGTTTTTACCCCTATGTGGGGAAATAGGATGTTTTACTAGAAAAATGCTAATCTTGTTAGAAAAATAGTTTTTCATTAAGTACAGAATTTTCCAGTTTAACCGTATAAACCTTTGTATGTTGAAATGAGTGAGAAGTGCACCTCTATTATTTTCAGTGTCAAATTTTCTAGTATACAGGGTCTAGCAGAAATAAGGCCTGGTTGGGTGGTTGGTAGGGTAATAATATGGGTATAATAATTTATAGTTTAAATTTGAACACTTCACCTAAAATGTCATATGGTGTGCTTGAATGTGAGTTATGTTACAGAATTACAAGCTTATGATTTTGTAGTAAAACATTTTGTAATAAAAAGGGACGTTATTTGTGCTGAACCTTGTATTTTTGTCCTGTATTATTCTGGTGGTGTCATTGGAACCCATATTTAAAGGATGGACTCAGCAATAGTTCACTGTTTTGTTCCAGCTGAGGGGCAGTTATTAGTACTGTTTGTAACATTTTACAAATGTATACATATTAGTGGAGATTTCACCTTTCAAATCTGTTTGCACACGTGAAACTTGTGAACTAAGAATTTCAGTTAATAAGTGCATTTTGACAAATGTGAAGACTACTGAAAGATGAAATCCCAATGTAAGTTTGAATTTTTCTACGACAAAAGCTTCCGATGCTTCCATTTCATCTGGTTTACATCCTGTAAAACCTCCAAATGATCCATATTCTGAAATCTTTGGAAATTTATCAGGGTTTTTTTTTCCAGGACAGTTTGGAAACTATTGCTGCCAATATGTAAGGCATTTTTTGAGTTCTCAGTATATATGGGTTTGGTGGTTTTATTTTTTTTAAGGCATTCTTATTTTTGCAGATGTTAACAAAAATAAAATGCATTAAATAAATATTGAATACTCTTACCAGTGGGAATGGTTCCTTTTTGTAATCCTTTTCCTTTCCTGTTCCTATTTGTTTTCCTGGCTAGCGTTAACTGGTTTGAATTCTTTCTCTTTGGGGATTTTGCTTATCAGAATTAACGATGTTCTCATACAGAAGTCACTACTCAAAACATTAACTGACGTAGCTGTGCCTTAAAATAATTTGTTATATTGTCACATTTGCTTTCAGTGGTTATAACTAGTTAAGACTTAATTATTAGTTTTAAAAAATTTCTAATACCAAAGTATTGAAGTTTGTTTTTTTAATTTTAAGGTTCCCCCCCTGCCCCACTAAAACTCATTTCAAGATAAGTGGACAATATCATCATACTGACTTTTTTTTCAAACTGGAAATGAGTCCCATCTTTGAATGGGTGGCAGCATTCCTTCAGGGCAGAGGGTGAAATCAGTTCTGAAGGTAACTACTCACTTTAAGTAGGTAGGACATCAGTTTGTTTTCTTTAGAAGGCAACGTGTTTGTGAAGCTTAGCATCATTTAAATTTGGATTTTAATTCTTGTTACTACATAGTAATTTCATCTGGTTTTGTTGAAATGGCTTGGTCAATAACTCTAGATAACTCATAGATAGGTATATGCCAGAGAAGCAGCTGAATAGGTTTCCAGTAAACTATTTATCTAAGGACAATCTGTAACTGTGGTGTGTACAGTGAACACAACTTGTGTGGTTTCTTTTAACTCAGAAAAAATAAAAATATCGAAACTCTGGAAAGATTAATAACCTTGAGCAATAGGAATTTCAGTTGTAAATTTGGGGGCAGGCAAGCATGCTTAGGGGTGAAATGGTATGCAGTGTTAATTTGTCACATATTGTGAGAGTTTAAATTTAGCTTTCCATACTGGAAAGTTATTATTGATGCTCAGGACCATTAGATAGACTTACTGCCATTAACCAATGTACAAGTTTTTTGTGGAAAATTGCTTTTTCTGTGGTCTCTTCCCTTCCAATGTTAAATGGGCCTGAATTTTGTTAAGTAAAGCAATGGCTAACTACAAAAAACCTTGATTGTTACCTAATTTCAGAAAAAAGCCGGGTACGATAGGTTAGTTTCATTGTGCTATGGGAAATTCAGTTTTGTTTGGTAGGAAATGAGCAATGTTGCCCAACTATGAAGTAGTTGACGTGGCTTGAAGCTGTTAGGCTACATTCTAACTTTGATGTTCTGTATTTTAAAGGATTATGTGCCTGTAACAAGCTGACTACTAAGATTTCAAAGGTACTATTTTATGTAAAGTTAAATTGGCACTATATATTTTAGTAGTAGTTTCCCAAACTGTATTCCAGAATGATGGTAATAGTCTTAGAAGATTGGTAACATATATTAGCGTAATAAGACACATATTTTCATATTTAAACCATGAGAAATTCTGAAGATGATGGTTTGGATTTGTTTAACCTAGCTAGCTCTCCTTACCCCTTGGCCACAGATTTTTAAAGAAAATTTTAAGATTATGTTAACATTTCTAAATGTTAGTTTTCTATGAACATAATGAAGTATTCACACTGTGAATATCTAGATACTTGGCTGTTTTTTTTTTTTTTTTTTTTTTAATTGATTTGAGAGGGAGGGATAAAGAGAGATCTCAGTTTGTTTTTCCACTTACTGATGCATTCATTGGTTGATTCTTGTACATGTCTTGACTGGGGATCAAACTTTGCTCTTTTATCTGGAGAATTATAGTTACTCTTGATAAATCAGCTGGGAAGGAGGTTGACTATTAATGGTTAAAAAATGTGTTAAAGCCCTGGCTGGTGTGCCTCAGTAGATTGAGCACCAGACTGTGAACCAAATGGTTGGTGGTTCAGTTCCCAGTCAGGGCACATGCTTGGGTTGTTGGGCCAGGTCCCCAGTAGGGGGCACCTTAGAGGCAACTACACATTGATGTTTCTCTCCCTCTCTTCCTCCCTTCCCCTGTCTAAAAAAATAAATAAAATCTTAAAAAAAAAATAAAAAATAAAAAAAATGTTAATAAACCGTTCAGTATTTATAAAAATAAAAAATATGTTAAAGTCATCTGGGCTTATATTTAGGATATGCTATTTACAATTTGACTTGGTTACTTAAAGTCTTAAAGCCTCAATTTTCTCATGTTAGTACTTACTTCATTAGTATTATTAGAATTATATAATGTAATATATGTAAAAGATACAATATAGAGATTGGTACATGAAAAATAAATAATGTAAATTATAAAATATTGAAAATATTTCAGTTTTTGCTGATCACTTTTGTGTCTCTTGTTTTATTTAGAACCTGAATATCAACTAGTTTTTTTGTTGTTCATGTCAAGAATTGTGAAAAGTCTTTAAGATTTTATTTTACCATATTTACAAGGTAATAAATTAGTATGTCAATGTTTCATGATTGCTGGCAGAGAACAGGAGACTCCCCAGGTCAGAGACAGATGATGTAATTATTACTCAGAGCGTAGCAAGCTGCATGATCATCAGCATATTTGTGCAGGTTTTCCTTGCAGAAGGACCCAGGAGGGTGATGGGTCTAGATGGATACACTAGTGGGTCACAGCTGAGGAACTCAGGGGCAGTGGCCCAGTACTTTTTAGCCAGCAGAAAACAATGCGGCAGACAAACAAGCTAGTTAGTTACGTTTCCCTGGGAGGGCAATTAACATGTTGTGGTAACCTTGACCTTCTGTGTTGCCTACATGGCTTATTACAAGAACTCAGTATCAGGAAATAGATAAGCTTTGCATACTGTCACGCTCAATAAGAATGTGCAGGAACACTCAGGCCCACGGTGGACTGCCTTGCCTAATAGAACATGTTCTGGATGAGATAATAAATGTTGATTTTTAAGTGCAATGTGATTTACTTTTGTTTTCCCTTTTAAAAAAGTTTTGTAGTCTTTTACTGTATGCTGTTCTCTAGTTACTGCCTTTTCTTGGCACAGCTCAGTTCCTTTGATTTTCACTATTTTGTCTCCTTCGAACGTATCAATGTTCTTTATCTGGTTTATATTCTTACCACACTGCTTTTACATCATCAAGGTTGCCCATTGCTTAATATAATAGATACTTTTCAGTTCCTGTTTTGCTTCATTTTTTGTTAAATGACACTGAACTTTTTCCTTGAAACTCCTTCCTTATTCCTGATATGAAGAAATTTTCTACTCTTCTTTGACTTCTCTTGGTGAACTTACTTTGTGCTTCTTAAATGTCAAGCTTTCTATGGCATATACTATTGTGATAGCCTGTTTACTGCTTTTTTTCCTTCATCCTACCATCTTCCAGTGTATCTTTCATGTGCAGTGCATGAGTCATGTTAGTGACCTCTTCTTGAATTCCCCCTTCCTCTACATTTAATATTACATCTTTCAAATATATAGAAAAGTTGAAAGATTGTACAGTTACCAAGTAGGGTCTACAGTTACTAATGGTTCTGTATTTGTATTACTGTATATCTGTCAATTCTTATTTTTTGATATTTTCAAAGTAAGTTGCACATATACATGTATATCACTATAAACTACATGCTTATCATTAGCCTACAGTTTAGTATTTCTTTATGGTTCTTTCTCTTTGATGTAAAGCTGATGTATAGTGAAATTCGTAAGTCTTATTTGCCTGTTGAATGAGTTTTGATAAATACATACACCTGTGTAACCCACCTAACTTTCAAATAGAAAAGGAATCAGCAAACTAAGTTCCAACTTTTGTAAATAAAGTTTTATTGTGACATAGCCATGCCCATTCATTTATAGTGGCAGGACTGAGTGTTTGAGGCAGAGTCCGCAAAGCTTGAATGAATATTTGCTATTCTGCTCCTTAGAGAAAAATTTTGCTGACCTGCCATATAGAACATTACTATCACTCTAGAAAGTTTCCTCATGGCCCCTCCCTTTCAATTCCTGCCTACCACATGATCGTTACTCTGATTTTTTTCACTTCAAATTAGTTTTGTCTAAGCTAGAATCATAAAGTAGCATATCGTCTGCAAAGCTTCTTTCAGTCTACATCAGGGGTGTCAAACTCATTTTCACCGGGGGCCACATAAGCCTCGCAGTTGCCTTCAAAGGGTCAAATGTAATTTCAACTCCTTAACAGTTAAGGAGCAGTTACATTTATCCAGTTCGAAAATTATTTTTGCCCTTTGAAGGCAACCGCAGGCTGGTGTGGACCCCGGTGAAAATGAGTTTGACACCCCTGATCTGCATGAAGTTTTGGAGATTGATTCATGCTACTGTATATATTAGTAGCTCATCTCTTTATTGCTGAATATTATTTTATTTTATAAATCGTATGAATATGGTACAGTTTGTTTATACATTGCTCTGTGAGCTGTTTCAATTATTGGCTATTGTGGATAAAAATGTTAGGAATATTCTTACACAGTTTTTAAAGATTTATTTAGTTTTAGACAGGGGGGAAGGAGGGAGAAAGAGAGGGAGAGAAACACTAATGTGTGGATGCCTCTCATGTGCCCCCTGCTGAGGACCTGGCCCACAACCCAGGCATGTGCCCTGACTGAGAATTGAACTGGCGACCCTTTAGTTGGCAGGCCGGCACTCAATCCATTAAGCCACACCAGGCAGGGATTATACAGGTTTTTTGTGTGTGTTTTTTTTTTTTTTTTTTTTTTTTTGTGGACATATTTTTATTTCTCTTGTGTACAATTAGTGGGCAATAAGGTTGGAATATATCTAATTTTACAAGAAACCACTAGATTTTTCCCCAAAGTAGTTACATCATTTTGCACTTCTGCCAACACGGAGTGAAAATTTTGGTGGCTCCACCACCTTTCCAAAATTTTAGTATAGTCAGTCTTTTTAATTTTAGCCATTCTTTTGTGGGCTTACTGGATTTTTGAGGTATAAATTTCTGTTCTAAACATACATGTTCCTTTAATTGACCTTCCTGTATTTTACAGTGCCTTATCTTAGCAATCTGCACCCCCCTCCTTAATTTTTATGCACTAACTGATAGAGTCCAGGACCTATGTATTTTTAGTTATTCAACCATAATATATTCTCTCTTTCTGGTTTAATGTTTTCCAGTTTACTTCTCATCTAAGTTTCCCTCATGCAATCCTGTTCTTTAATGTCAACACTTCCAAACTGTAATTGGAAGGAGGCATGGCGAGATTCTTGCATTTGTCATCAACATCAAGGCAGAGGAAAAAATTGATAATCACTGTATTAGGGAACTTATTATATTGAATTATGTTTTTGTGTGTCTTTGTACTTCTAAACTGGTGCTTTTTCTCACAGATGCTTCAGGGTTCTAAGTACCTCTTGTGAGATTTTTGCTTATGTTAACGTATGGGAGAAGTTAATCATATCATTGATTAACTATAGGGCAAAGGTCCTACAGCTCATGTATTAACTTAATAAATAATAATTTATGCAGCATTTCCACCAAATTCTGTTTTAGGTGCTGGTGAACAAGACAAGTTCTTGTCTCATGGCTCATACTTTGGTGAAGGAGAGGCGGATAAATAAATAGGCATACTTTCAGATAGTGATAGGTGGTTTAAAGAAAATGAAGCAGGTTGGTGGAATAAATAATACATTCTATCAATACTAGTGTAGCAGTAATAGAACAATAATGACTTTGCATTATGTCAGTAATATGCCGAGAACTCTGCCAAGTGCTTTATAACGTACAAGCACATTTAACCTTGAGTTTAAATAACTGGAGTACATTCTGCTTACATTTATTAAGTGTAAATTTTCTGACAAGATCATTGTAATTGAGACTAGTCTACGTACCATGTGATTGTAAATCATCCTATGTCTGTATTTTCATGCCATGTTGTTATGGTTTCTTCAAAAGTTTTATCACTTAACTGGAATTCAGGTGTGGGTAAATGTTAAAGACATGCCAAATGCAAGTTGGGAAATGCAGTAGTCTAAGATTTGCTCTCAGATTATTTCAAGATTTTGTCTTGCTTGCTTTTGAGATTTGTTTGAACATGAACAATTTAATATTATAAAAGTTTGGGAATGTGCTGTGGTTTAGATTGTCTATGATGTTTCTCCAGAATTACCCGTTACATTATATAAAGAAATTGTGCTGTTTGGCAGAGGCTTTGAGAATAGAAAACGAAATTAAAAGGTTTTTACCTCATCACTAACTTCGAGGCTCTAAGGATTTGTCTCCTGTTGGATTTCGGACTGAAGAAATCCAATAGTGACAGTTTTTATGGAACATTTATTCTCACTTGGGTGGAGCTTTCATTTATATCAGCATGACTTTCCTTTTCTTCCTTTCTTCCTTTCCCCTTCCTTCCTCCCTCTCTCCCTCCCTCCCTTCCTTCCGTCCTTCCCCCAAAAGGGCAGGGTCTTGAAATAACCTAGAGCCCTTTTAAGTTTTTGTTTATAACTTTTTTGAAACAAAACAAGCCTCTGCTTACCTCATGCCTTGCTTGATTTATTATTGCACTGCACATGAGCTATAAATATTTGAACTATAATACTTTTTATTTTTTTGCCCCACCCTTCTTAATCCACCACTTCAAACACTGTTCTCTTGCCTTCTGTCTTTTGAACATATTCTTCCCATTTTCTCTTTTCTCCTTCCCTCCTCCAAGACTAATATCTATTCTTTATCCAGATCTGTTTAGATGTTCTTTCCAGAAAACTTTTCCTTACCCTCTGCTTCTCTACCTCCATTTCCCACCCTTTAGTGCCAAGTTCTGGGTTCTTTTAAGACTGTACATTTAAACCTGTCATAGTCCTTACTCCATGGTATGTATTCGGTAAATTCAGTGGGAAGTAGGGTTTACTTCTGTCTTTTTTATAACAGTATATAGTATAGTTTTAGGCCCACTATAGGTGCCCAGTAAATAGTATTTATTGAAGAAATAAATGAATGCCTTTCCTGAATGATTTTGAGTATGTATAAGGTTACTGGTATATTATGTTTATAAAGTGATCAGATCTCTAGAGTTCTATTATGTAACAGTAGCAGTGTCTTGGCTTACTCACACAGTGTTGATCTTCTTGATATCCACAATTATGGTATGCATTTTGCCTTTAGAATAGTGCCAAGGAATCTGTTTAGATGAATTCTGGTATTATGTAATCCCTCATCTGATTGGTCACTTGCAATTGCAAGATATTTAACCATGGTTAGGTTATTTGGTCTACCTACAGAAAGAAGGAAAACCTGTTTCCAGATGTTATGGAAGTGTAGTTACCATGCTTTAGCCTTCTAATTTTATAGCAGATTGTCCAAAGAGAATCTGCTTAAGGTCATGCAGCAAACCTTAAAGGACAAATTTTATTTTCTTACTTGTAAAGCTGTCAGCCGAGTTAAAGTCAAAGAGCCTGGGACATAGAACTTTCCTTACAGTTAACTTCTTTTATTCATGGTGACACCAGACCTGGAAAGCATGGGTGGGACAGCGTGGTCTGGTAGTCACCTGGCTAGTAAGTGAGCCCTGCCGATTGTCCACAACCACAGCTCATCGTAACTCAATGGGCTGAATTCAGCTTTTGGACAAGTTTTCTTTCACCTGTGTGTGTGCGTGCGTGTGTATGTTTTTTAAATCAAAGTAATGCAGGTACGCTTTCAAAAGTTTGAGTACCAAAAGACAAGAAATGAGAAACAGCAGTTTCCTTTTCCATCCCTGTTGTCCTGCAAGTCTTCAAGAGAAAGCAATCTTTAACTCTTTTTAACTGCTTTAATTCTGTATATTTTAAAAGATCCTCATCAGGGATATATTTATTGACTTCTAGAGAGAGAGGAAGGGAAAGAAAAACATTGATGTGAGAGAAAAACATCAATTGGTTGGTTGCCTGCGTACGTGCCCTGACCCGGGATTGAATCTGCAATTTAGGTATGTGCCCTGACTGGGGATTGAACCTGAAAGCTGTTGGTGAATGGACTGATGCTCCAATCAACTGAGCCACACAGCCAGGGCTTAACTCTGTATTTTTAATATATGCATATATGTATTTTCAGCTACTTGCTGATGTACTAATTTTACTTTTGTTTCTTACATGTCCTGCTTTCTCTTCTCAGGCCATGTTCTTCATAGTCTCACCTACTGGATTCAAATCATGGCTTGTCACTTATAAGCACTATAACCTTGGGTCAGTTACTTACCCTCTCTGTGATGTACCTTCCTCATCTATAAAGTAAGGCGAGGATAGATACCTACCTCAAAGAGTTATCGTGATGATTGAATATATGAAAAGCATCTAATTACATCAGAAATTAGTGTTTACATTTTATGACTATGAAGTTACTGTTCATGACTGAGTCAGGTAGTATATTTTGTATAACTTTAAATTTTTCATGGAGTTGCCTAATTTTTAAGTCTTTATTTTTCTGTGTATCTTTACTAATTCTTTGCATATCCTTTGGTGATTTTTCAAAATTTACTCTTCAGCTATATTTTTTGCATGGTCAAATGCATCAGATAATTATAAGTTACTTTATTTTGTTCTTTGAAGACAGTATTCCTAGAGCCCTCCATCCTCCACTGTTTCCATTTGTGCTGTTTGTTCTGTAGGCCTGATGCACTTGCCTTCATCACTTTGCTAGGTGGAGCCTCTGTTTCTTGAATTCTCGATCTTTCTCTGCTTTTGGTTTACCCCCTAATATTAGTGGGACTTATTTTCTGTAGATTTCCTAAGAAAAGATGCCTGGGATTTAAAAAAATTAAATTAAGGTATTGAATTTGTTAGCATCAAATTCATAATCTCTTATTATTTTAATGTTTGTAGGTCTGGTGGTAACACTTTCTTCATTTAGGGATTTGCTTTCTCATTTTTTTTTCTTTGATAGTTTAGCTGTAGTTTTTGTCAATTTTGTTTATTTTTTTCCAAAGAATAGCTTTTATCTTTGTTAAATGTCTGTGTTTTACTGATTTCTGCTTTTACCACATTTATTTACTATTTTCTTTTTTTGTGGTTTACTTAACTTTTTATTTTCTAGCTTCTAGTGGTGGAACCTTGGTCATTGATTTTAGACTTTTTTCCCCCGATATAATCATTTTTCCCTAATATAAACATTCATGTAACAGTTCTTTTGCTATGTCTTGCAAAGTTTGATATGGTGCATTTTTGCTTTCAGTACAGATGTTTTCTAATTTTTCTTATGATTTCTTCTTTGAACCATACATTATTTAGATGTGTTAAATTTCCATTTACTTGGGATTTTTTAAGATAATCTTTTTAACATTTCAAATTTAGTTAAACTGACTTCCAGCCAAGATGGAGGCGTAGGTGGACACACTATGCCTCCTCTCACAACCAAAATTAAGGACAACAAAGATTTAGAAACAAGAAAACAACCAGAACTCATAGAAAATTGAACTGTACGGAAGTCCAACAACCATTCATCCATACTGGTAAGAGGGGCAGAGTCGCGGCAGGAAAAAGTGGAGGTGCAGACCGGGCATGCAGGCAGCAGCGGCTGGCAGACCCCAGGTGCACAGGTGGTGGCTAGCAGACCCCGGGCACGGGGTGGCAACTGTGCAGACCCAGTGAGGCTGCGCAAGGTGGCTGGCTGACCAGGTGGTCCCACATTCGTGTGCAGATAATCCAGGCGAAGGGGAAGCGGTGGAAGGGACTGGAATCCGAGAGAGAGCAGAGCAAGCACCATTGTTTCCTCTCAGACCCCACCCCGACATACAGCGTCACTACCCAGCGACTGGGGAACACCTAAGGCTCCACCGTTTTTTACGGAACAGCCTCGACTAGACCAAACCAAACCAAACAAACCAAAAAAAAAAAACCCAGAAACAAAAATGGCTCAAACCGGAGAACAAATCAAAGCCCCAGAGCCAATTCATCTAAGCGACGAAGAGATAGCCAGCCTATCAGATGCACAGTTCAAAGCCTTGGTGATCAGGATGCTCATAGAATTGGTTGATTTTGCTCACAAATTAGATGAAAAAATGAAGGCTACAATAAGCGAAATGAAAAACGCACAGGGAACCAATAGAGATGGGAGGAAAACTGAGACTCAAATTAATGGAGTGGATCATAAGGAAGAAAGAAACAACCAGACAGAAAACAAGGAAGAAACAAGAATTCAAAAAAATGAGGAGAGGCTTAGGAACCTCCAGGGCATCTTTAAACGTCCCAGCATCCAAATTATAGGAGTACTGGAAGGGGAAGAAGAAGAGCAACAAGTGGAAAACTTATTTGAACAAATAATAAAGGAGAACTTCCCCAGTCTGGCAAAGGAAGTAGACTTCCAGGAAGTCCAGGAAGCTCAGAGAGTCCCGAAGAAGTTGGACCCAAGGAGGAACACACCAAGGCACATCATCATTACATTAGCCAAGATTAAAATGAAGGAGAGAATTCTAGAAGCAGCAAGGGATAAGGGGACAGTCACCTACAAAGGAGTTCCCATCAGACTGTCAGCTGATTTCTCAAAAGAGACCTTCCAGGCAAGAAGGGGCTGGAAAGAGGTATTCTAAGTCATGAAAGTCAAGGACCTACATCCAAGATTGCTCTATCCAGCAAAACTTTCATTTAGAATGGAAGGGAAGATAAAATGCTTCTCAGATAAGGTCAAGTTAAAGTTCATCATCACCAAGCCCTTATTATATGAAATGTTAAAGGCACTTATCTAAGAAAAAGAAGATAAAAAATATGAACAGTAAAAAGACAGCAAACTCACAGGTAATAACAACCACACCTAAAAAAAAGCAAACTAAGCAAACAGCTAGATCAGGAGCAGAAACGCAGAAATGGAGATCACATGGAAGGTTAGCAACAGGGGAGTGGAAGGAAGAGAGAGGGGGAAAAGGTACAGAGAATAAGTAGCATAGATGGTAGGTAGAAAATAGACAGGGGGAGGGCAAGAATAGTATGGGAAAAGTAGAAGCTAAAGAACTTATGACACATGGACATGGACTAAAGGGGGGGGATGTGGGTGGGAGGGGGTGTGCAGGGTGGAGGGGAATGATGAGGAAATATGGGACAACTGTAATAACAATAAAATATATTAAAAAAACATTTCAAATTCTTTTGTGGTAGGATAATATATTCACTGTAATCTCATTCCTTTAAAATTTATTTAGTCTTGTTTTATGATCCATTGTATTTATCTTGATGATGTACTGTGTGCATTTAGAACTTACATACTTTTCCATTGTCAGATACAGTATTCTAGACATGTCAGATCAAGTTGATTCATAGTATTGTTCTTAACCTTTGTCTTTACTGATATTTGTTTTTGTGGTAGTCTATTAGTTGCTGAGTAAGGGGTGTTAAAATCTGCTACATTGTGGAGTTACCTACCTTTAAATATCTCAATTTCTTGATTCCTAAATTTTGAGGCACTCTTTTTATAAAATGCTCCCTCTTTGTATGTGGTGTAGTGTTCTTTGTCTTTAGGTCTGTTTTATTTAATATCATAATAGCCATTCCAGTGTTAGTTTTGCATGGCATGTCTGTTTATTTATTACTTTACAACCTGTCTGAATCCTTTAAGTGTGTCTTTCTTGGGAGCATGTTGTTAGGTTTGCTTTTTTTTTTTTTAAATTCTGATATCCCTCCCTGACTTTTAATTGGAATGTTTGTATTTAATATAATTATTGATATGGTTGGTTTCTGCCATTGTATTATTTGTTTTCTGGGCTTTTCCCCCCTCTTTTTTACTCTTTTCTGTGGCCTTTTGGATCATTTGATTTAAAATTTGTTTTTCAGTTGCCCTTGCCCTATTTCCATTGTCATTTTAGCCATTCTTCTTTACATTGTTTTTTGCTTGCTAAGATGACAATAAAGAGTGCAAATTTAGGTTTGTATAAAATGTGGAACTTGGTAACCGTGTAGGTCTCTGTACCCTCTGCCCACCTTGATGTTACTGTTGTCATATGCATTATGTATACATTCATTCAAAACCCCAACAGTGTTAGTTTTGTTTTAAATAGTAACACATTTTTAAATACTTAAGAGGAAAAAAAATTTTTAAGATATTTATTAATCTTTAAATAAATAAAAGGGAGTAAATAAAAGAGGGGAAGGGAAGGAAAGGAGAGAAATATCAATGTATGGTTGCCTCTCGTGCGTCCCCTGCTGGGAACTGGCCTGAAACCCAGGTATGTGCCCTGACTGAGAATTGAACTGCGATCCTTTGGTTCATAGGCCTGTGCTCAATCCACTGAGGTATACCAGCCAGGGTGAAAAATTTTTTTTATATACCCAACATTTATCACTCCCTATGTTATCTTCATCTCTGAAGAAACATTTCTCTTTATTAAATATTTGTAGCCATAAGAACTTCTTTTTGCCATTTCTGAAAGTACACATCAGCTGTTAATTCTCTTATCTTTCTTTTATCTGAAATGTCTTTATTTTGCCTTTTTCCTCCAGTATATAGATACATATTGTGAATGTAGAATTTTTGGCTTAGTTATTCTCTCTCTGCTTTTTAAGATATTGTTCCATTTTCTTCTGACAGACATGGTTTCTGCTGAGAAAGGTGTAGTTACTTCAATTATCTCTGTATTAAATATATTGCTTTTCCGAGTCTGCTTTCCATAGCTTTTTTAATCTTTCATTATTAGAAGTTTTATTCTGTTGTGCCTTGGGTGTGGTTTTCTTTGAATTTGTTCTGTTTTAGCTTCACTGAGGTTGAATTTATAAATTTGTTTCCTTTACTCCTTTGAAGAATTAATGGACATTATTTCAGTTTTTTTCCTGCTTTAGTCTCCTTTTTTCCTTTGAGCCTCAAATTACATGGTTTGTGTTTTTTTTTAGATCCTTTAAATTTTTAAAAAGTGCATGTAGTTCTTTGTTTACTTATTTAATTTTCAGTACCTTTTTGTTCTTTACAGTAGTTGGATTCTATCAGTTTAAATTCACTGGCTTTTTCAACTCTGTCATCCTCATTGCACTATGGATCCCACCCATTGGATTTTTTATGTCACATTTTTTGATTCATAACAAAATTTCTCTTTGGTTCTTTTTTTGTTTTCTATTTCCCTACTGAGATTCCCTGCCATTTTATTGATTTCAAGGTAATTTTGCTTTACTTCCTGGAATAGCAATAATGCTGCTTTAAAATTCTTGTAACTATAATCTGAGTTACTTAGAACTGACATCTTTTGATAGTCTTTTCCCTGGAGAATGATTTATATTTCCTAGTATTTTGTATTTCTAGTAATTTTGGGTTTTATCCTGGATCTTCTGAATGTTGTACTGTGATGCTCTGGAGAATATAGATATTTTGTTTTAGAGGCTGTCAATTCAGCTTTACGTTCTAAGTACTATCACACATACTGTTCAGTGGTTCACATCTAAGCTTAATTTCTTGGGTCTTTTAATCTGCTTTGGGTAAGTCCTACACATGCACCGTTCAAGGGTTAGTGATTGCCCTTCACTTTCTGTCCTGCCCAGGCTCCATTCCATGCTTCCTCTGGCTAGAAATAGCAAGGTTTTTATTGGGGTTTTAGCAACCTAAGCTGTGGCCTCTCTCCTCAGCTATGACTCTACCTCAGAGCAAAGCTGAAAAATGAAAAAAAAAAAAAAAAAAAGTAAAGGAGACACTCTCATCCGTGCAAGTTGCTTTTCTTAAGGTTTTAACTTCTTCTACATCCCTGTTGTGTTTAAAAGTTCAGAATGCTTTAGGTCGTTGTTTTTGTGTATTTTGTTCCAGGTTTATGTTTGCTGTCAGTGGGAAGGCTGGCCTGCAGGGCCTGCACTGTCCTGCTGGAACTTGAGCTAACTGTAGATTTTGAGATTTTCACTTTTCTACTCCCTGCATTAACTTTCCTCCTGATATTTTTGTTTTGTCTTTCTTTCCTGTTGGAGACGTTTTTATTTTTATTTTTCAAATTCGGATGTTTCTTCTGTACCTCTTTAGGTATTCTGAGTTGTGCTTTGTGTGCTTTTGACTTATGGCCTGGTGGGCTTCAGTGTTATGTTATTTCTTGGTAAGCCAGCCTTTTCATGGAGGGCCTCCCAGATGTCAGTGTCTGTAGTTTCGTTAGGGAACCATGACAGTAGTTTAGGTAAGAGATCATAGTGGCTTAGATCAGAGTAGTAGCATTGAAGAAAAGTAGATGAGTAAATTCAAAGATGTGTGTGTAGTGTACTTACAGCATCAGAAGTAATCATAAAGGTAATCTTGTGGCAGAGTAGATTACTACATGTACATTTTTATTGGAGGCATCTTGAAATAGAAAGAGCCTGAATTTAGCAAGTTCACCCGTGCCCTTTCCTTTCCCCTCCTCTTTCCCCACGGGTGTGCATCTCCTAAACTCTAAGGGATCTCACGAGACTTGCAACCAGGGAAGCAGTGGGCAGCGGCAGCCTGTCCTGGGCTAACCCCCTGAACCTGTCTCCTTTTCTCAGACTTCTCAGTGAGCTAAAAACAGCCCCGCCTCAGCCCTTCTTTCCCATAACATTTTTAGAGAGCCAAAGCAGCCCCACTTAGGCTGTCTCCTTTTGCTTCTATCCTAAGCCCTTCCTTGTTTCACTGTCCCCAGCTTTAATAAATGTACTTTGAAAATTAAAAAAGAAAAAGAAAAGAAAGAGCCTGGATTTAGAGACAGTAGAACCTGATTTGAATATTTCTTTGCCCCTAACTAGGTGTGTCAGTTTAGTTATTTAAAGTTTGTTCCATCCTACTCCTCTGAGGGCGTTATTTAGGTACTAAAGTAGATGATACATATAAAGTGCTTTAAAAAAAAACACTAACATTTATTGGGTTTTTACTATGTCAGAAATTCTGAGTATGTACAGGTGTTCATTTTTGTACTCTTTATAAAAATTAAATGAGGAGGTAGACCCTATTTTATAGATTATAAAAATGAGGCTCTGGCAGGTTACAGAGTAAGTGCTGGAACCTAGGTTTGGATCTAGAAATCTTTATTCCAATGCCTGTGTACTTAACCAGCATGCTGCTTGTTCTTAGTTCAGTGTTAGTGGTTGAATAGGCTCAGAAATATTTGTGCCAGTATTTTGTTTTTTTCCATTTATCTGTACATAATCCTACGCAGCGCTTTTTTCATTGCCCTTCTTAAAAGCAAAATTAATGTATAATGAAATACTTTCATGTCATTTTTAGTGTTTTAAGTATGCTAAGTAAAGGTTTCTCTTTAAAGCAGCATTGTCTCTCAAAATGTGAAGTTAAAAATTTAGATTTCCTCCTCCAAAACTACTAGGTAAATTTATTTATTTTATTTTATTTATTTTTAGAGAGAGGGGAAGGGAGAGAGAAATGTTGATTGGTTGCCTCTTGCATGCCCCCAGCTAGGGACCTGGCCCGCAACCCAGGCGTGTACCCTGACTGGGAATTGTACTGGCGACCTTTCTGTTTGCAGACGGGCACTCAATCCACTGAGCCACACCAGCCAGGGTTAAATTTGTTTTATTATGTGTGCTGACAATTGGAATTCGAATTCCATAGAAAACTACATATTCAGCTTCTCTCTGCATACTATTTTTGCTGTGGTTTCTTCAGAGGCACAGGTTATATTTTTGTCTTGAGCATATTTACTTCTAATGCAAATCAATGGAGTAATGGAATTCATGTGTGTAAATTTTTATCGGAAAATGCCAGCTCTGTCATATTTTATGGAAAACCTTGGTATAACATTGTTTTTGTATTGACTAGTACCTTTAGAAATGCATTATAGTGGTCATTGTAATATGAGAATTAGTGTCATTTATACAGGAATAAAGAAATACGTAAGTATTATTTATACAGGAATAAATATATATGGGCATGTGATTGCTAACTTTTTGAGAGAGAAACAGAGAATGTGTGCGTGTTTCTGTATTTGGGTTCTGATATCATGAACTTACTTAGCTTATGTGTACATGTTTACCCGCCAATTTTTGAGGGTTTGTTTTGGCATATGACACTTTGATGAGCCCTTCAACTGTTGCCTGCCATGGCATCTTGGCATTTGCTCTGCTTCCTGGATGAATCATCAGCAGCAGCATGTCCTGGGAAGTGATACTACTGTATTTAGTTTTGCTTGGGGATTCTGTTCTTAGCGTCTCTGTTTGCTGAGGGAAGAACAAAACTTTCTCTGAAGAAAGGTGTTATTTCAGGCCTGGTCCTTCTTGGCCCTGGTTTACCTATAACAGAATATGTAAACTTTATTTTCCTTTATTCCCCATGCTGCAGCCCTTGCCTCTGACCTCCTAGTTGTTAGAAGCTTGATGTTCTAGGGCTTGATGGGTTGGGATTTGTATCTTATTTCCTGCACTGAATATAGTAGCTACAACATATTAGTGGTTTAGTAATGTTGGTTGAGTGACTGATTGATAACTGACTGACTGAATGAAAATGAATGCATCACAGAAAGATCAGGCTCAAAGACCCAATCACGGTTATGCAGCCAGGAGGTGGTAGATCTATATCTTAAATTAGATCTTCTGGCATCAAATTACCTTCTTTTCTAGTCATGTATAGCAACTACTTGATCATCTAAAAGAATGAAACAAACAAGACAGTTCACCATACTGATTTTTTATATGGCAAATGAATGCTTGTAATTGTAACTTAAACAGTATTATATGGAATTAGTTGACTTGTGCCCTTGCACATGAAACCAATTATATACCATTTAGTTCTCTCTGGTCTGTGTGTTGGAGGCAGTCTCCACAGCTCTGGATTCAGTTTTAGGTAAGAGTAAAATTGGCAGAGGAAAATCCAGGGCCCCTATAAAAGGAACAGAGTGAATAGTCAACGGTAGGAGGAGAAGCAGAGGAGAATAGCTCTCTAGAAGCTAAGAAAAAAACAGTTAGAACACACTCAACTGTGTTGAATGTATTAAAGATTTTTGGTAGAATGAGGACTGAATAAAGGTTTTTAATTTAACAATTAAGAAGGTCAACGTTCTTAGCAAGAGCTGTTGACGTGAAAGCCGGATGTTAATGGATTAGGGAGGAAATGACCACTGGAAGTGCGCAGAACGATGATAGATACATATTTTTTTCTCTTAGGATGTTTGTCACTGAAGGAAAGAGGGAGGGATGAAAATAGGTCAAAAAGTACTAAAAAAAGTTTTTTATTTTAGCTGGGGGGCAGGTTTCTTTCTTTTTTTAAGTATGGTGTGAATAGAGTGTATGTGTGGGTAGAGAGAAAGAAGTTAGTGGAGAAAAAGGAGAGATGTTATTTAAAGGAAAAAGGATCCTTTGGGACGCAGGATCTTCTCTGTACAGTTGTCTGGCATTTAGGAGCAAAGACTTTAAGTTAGGCTGGATGCCATGATAAATTTAGAGATGCAGGGGGAGATAAGTTGGAGGAATTTTTGCTTGAAAACCTGTTTTCCTCTGTGAAGTAGGAAAAGAGTTTCATGGTTGGAAGTGGCGAATAGGAGAGCGGTGGAGCCAAAACACCTGCCGTGGTGGTGACTGGTTCTGACAGCCCGGCTGGGATCGGCAACTAAATTTGTCCTGGCACCAGTCTGCACAGTTATGGACATATTTTCCTCCCTCTACCAGGAGATAGTAGACTTGTCTCTAATTGGGTCTCAGTGGGGTGGATGTGGCAGAGGATGTGGGAACTAGGAAATGGAGGGTGAGTGTCATGCAAGTTTTTCACTTAACATTCTAGCCTGTGTTGGCTAGAAAGTAACCAGGTGGCAGCAAATGGAGGGCCCAGAGAATAGACATAATGCAAGCAAGGGAGTGAGAAAGATAAAAGCCAGGAAGTTGTGACCTGGAAGTAAAATGTAGAAATATAATATGTTTCGGTAGAAGCAGTTCTAGATCAGGTCAGGGAAGAACTGATGTCGTTACTGGACCATTCAACACTGGATATTATTACTACTTCCTGTCTTACAGTTGAGGTGTTAAGTTGGTTTTATCCATCTTATATATAGTAGGATTTAAGGTAGAGGAGGTAACAGTGGGGGTATAGAGCTGGCTTGTAAGTCGTCTTCACTGGGGATTGTTTGAATCCTTACAAATATTAGTCATATCAGGATGAGAGAGGGTCTGGTGGGCTGTGTAGACAGTGTGTGAACCTGAGAGAGGCTCTTGATCTAGAACCAGCAACTTCAAGAAAATCTTCCTTGTTTTCTTGTTCTAGATAAGGGGGGCTTTGTGCAAGGATTAACATTCTTGTTTGAGAGGCCTTCGTAGAGTGGAGTGTGCCATCCAAGGAAAACTGGGTTTTGCTTTAAAAGTGGAAAAATCAATTTGGAAAGTGACCGAGATGTAGAGGTTTTTAATGATCATGTTGGACTTCCGCTAAGCAATAGAGTGGAAATTGTTAGAAGTTGGGTTGTAGTGTTTTGGGTTATCTGTTTTTATATAATATATTTTTCTATTTCCTTACCGTATGTTTTATTTTTGCTTTCACTTTACTTTAAAATAATTTTAGACTTACAGAAAAGTGTGGGGAGAATAGTAAAGAATTCCTATGTAGCATTCACCCAGTTTCCTTAAAATGTTGACATTTTATCACATTTGCTTTGTGACTCATTCTCTCTCTCCCCCCACATATACTATATTATATATAGTATATATACATGCATACATACTACATATATATTAAAAATTTTTATCCTCACCTGAGGATATGTTTTTATTAATTTTAGAGAGGAAGGGGGGTGCAGAGACAAACACACACACATCGATGTGAGAAACATCGGTTGGTTGCTTCCTGCATGAGCCCTGACCCAGCATCGAACTCATAACTTAGATATGTGCCCTGATGAGGAGTCAAACCCTGGAGCATACAGGACGGCGCTACAGCCAACTGAGCCACTTGGCCAAGTTCACACTTTATTTTTTCCTGGAACATCTGAAGTAAGTGGCAGACATGTTATCCCTTTACATCTAAATATTTCAGTGTATGTTTTGTAATAACAGACATTCTCTCAAAGTACAGTCCAATTAGCAAAGTAAATAACATGGAAACATTATAAACTAGAAACATATTTCCTCACTTTCTCTACTTACACCTTTTATAATAAAGAACCCTCCCTTTTAAGAGCAGAATCTAGTTCATAATTAGACATTGTGCTTAATTATCATCTCTCTTAGTATCTTAGTTTTTTTGTTTTTTTTTAAGATTTTATTTATTTTTAAAGAGAGGGGAAAGGGGCTGGGTAGAGGAGAGTAAGAGAGGGAGAGAAACATCGATGTGCCCAAGAAACATTGATCAGTTGCCTTTCACTCGCCTCCCAACTGAGGACCTGGTCGAAAACCCAGGCGTGTGCCCTGATTGGAACCGCACTGGAAACCTTTTGGTTCGTGGGGTGATACCCAGCCCCCTGAGCCACACCGGTCAGTGCAGTATCTTACTTTCTTTTAATTTGGAACAGTTCTTTAATCTTTTTTTGTCTTTTTTGACATTAATGTTTTGAACAGGTTCATGTCAGTTACTTTGTAGTATATCCCAGAAATGTTCTTGTAAAAAAAAGTATACTTTTGCCCTGGCGAGGTGACTCCACTGGTTGGAGCGTTGTCCCATTCACCAAAAGGTTGTGGGTTTGATTCTCTGCCGGGGCACATGTAGGGTGCAATGATGGACGTTTCTCTCTCATTCTCTCCCCCTTCCTCTCACTCTCAAAATCAATAAAAATCATATCCTCAGGTTAGGATTAAAAAATATACTTTCACCCAGTGGTTTAGAATTCATTGGTTATTATCGCCTAGTAGAGTTACAACTATGATAGATGCATGTGAAATGGTGATTTCCTAATTCTGTCATTTGTTCTACATTTACTATTTAGAATTCTATAAGGAAGAACTTTCCCTTACCTCCACTTTATTTATTTATATCAGGAACTCATGGGTTTTTATTTTATTCTATTGATTATAATCTTACATCATCATCATCTATTTTGAGGCTCAGGTCATTCCAGATTTGACTGATGGGAGAGTCTCTTTCATCTGTCTGTTCCTGTGTCCTTGGAGCATGTCCTTATCCTTTTTGTACTTCCCTACCATACAGCATTTAGATATTGAGAAAGTATCTGACTCCTGAAGTGTGTTGCTTATGTCCAGTGTACTCCGTAACTTCATTTTGGCTGCTGTCGTTACAGAAAATGCTGCTTCCCAAAGATAGGATGTTGGGAATGGAAGCAGGTTTTTTAGTGTTTTTGTGGCAATCTTAAGATATTTCACCTTGACTTTAATCCAGAATGTATGGAGATTTGAAGTTGTCGCAAACATATTTTTAAGGCCACCATCATTTGAGATCTCAAGCAGTTCATCTTATAGCACAGGCAAAGTCGGTTCACCTGGTTTATTCGCAGTAAGGAATGGGTCGTGGATCCATTCCTTTCAAGTTTGGGGGTCTTTTGTGGTTGGGGAGTAATGCTCAAACCCTTTTCAAAGGGGATCACGCACCAGCCGGGAAAGAAGGTCCTGGCTCAGTCTCTTTCATCAAAATGTCTGCTGTTGTTTGAAACATGTCAAAATTCCCAGTGTTCACTTGTCACCCCCATAATTCCAGTTTGGCTTTGAATGCAGCCACTTTGTCTTCTGACTGGAACACAGTTGCCATTCTCCCCTGAAGTGACTTAGTTCATCGAGCAGGTTGAAAATGTCACACAAATAAGCAAGTTGTGTGACCCATTCTGTGTCACTGAAATGTGCTGCCAGTGGTGACTGTTTTTCTCATAGAAATCTCTGGAGTGGCTCTCGTAACTCAAAAACTGTCCAGTGATCTACCTTTAGAAAGCCGTCTCCTCTGCGTAAGATTTGGGTGCTCTGCGTCCATCTCCTCACAGAACTAAGCAGGCAGACATGAGTTAAGGGCATGTACTTTAACGTGGCTGATAATTTTAATCACATCCTGCGAAACATTGTTAAGTTCAGGTGACGTTTCTCAGCTAGCCAGCATTCCTCTGTGTATGACACAGTGTGTAGACTCACATTCAGGAGCAACCTCTTTGACCTGAGTAGTCAAACCAGAAAGTCGTCCAGTCGTGGCAGCCGCGAGCCTCCATGCATGTGCTGACACGAAATGACCAGCTCAGCTTTCCTGATGTGTAGTCATTCAAAGAATTAATAGCTCTGCAGCTGCGGTGTTGGTTGGCAGAAGAGCACACATAACATATCCTCACGCACATCCTCCTGAAAAATGTAGCGCACAAAAACAAGCATTGTTGCCCTGTTGTCGACATCAGTAGACTCATCCTGGATTGTGTGCCACAGTGACTCATTAATCCTCTCTGACAGTCCAGCCTCAGTATCCTCTGCTGTTTCATCAGTTCATCTAGTTATGGTGCGAGCTGAAAGAGGAACATGCGCGTCCTTTTGAACCATAGCCCGTCCTAAAAGTTTGAGACAGATGTCTCAAACTTAGCACGAGGCAGGATCAACTCTTGTACAGGGCTGCTTAGCTTTAGCGATGTGGTTAGCCACTGAGAGCGATGCTCTCAGCACAGACACATTTGATGAAATGGTGGCCTTCAATGATTGCTTCTGTTCTTCATGTTCACGTTTTTGTTTTGTTTTTTAAAAGTCCGAAGGTTTTTTTTTTTTTTTTTTATTTGCAGGGTGCTTGGTCTCCATGTGGTGAAGCAGTTTCATGGCTTTGATGGATAGCTGGTTGCCACATACTATATTATGCATAGCATGCTTGGAGAATGTGAATCACCTGTTGCAATGATCCTGTAATTTAAGTAGAGTTCTTAGTCTTTTCTTTTAAATACACCTTTCTTTTTGTGGCAGTTTTAGAGTCTTTTGGTGTCTCATCATTGGGTCTCCCCCCCTTTGCAAAGAAGCACTTTAGTGACATTTTTTTTTACTCCTTTTGGCTGGCTACGGTTATCATGTGGGCTTACCAAAACAGTGGCTCAGACAAGTACAGAGTACAGCAAAGAGGTGCAGGCGGAAGTGATAAGTAAAATAATGGCAGGACACATGCAGACTAAAATAAGTGCCAGATTCTGACTTAAAACCTGCCACCAGATGCAGCGGTACAGTTTAAGTACATCAACTCACTTGCCACTATAAAGCCTGCCACCAGATGAAGCTTAATTGTCACTTGCCACTCACTGT
This sequence comes from Anoura caudifer, assembly GCA_004027475.1. Classification (NCBI taxonomy): domain Eukaryota; kingdom Metazoa; phylum Chordata; class Mammalia; order Chiroptera; family Phyllostomidae; genus Anoura; species Anoura caudifer. Next base: position 98,442 of record PVKU01004429.1, read on the forward strand.
ATGAGTGTGCAAGCAATTCATTTATTGTGATCTCTGCGCAGTCCGACCTCTCTGCTAACGATGATGTGCATTTGCAGCCGCTCCCCAGAGCCAGCATCACCGCCTCAGCTCCACTGAAGACCATTGGCCATTAGATTCTCATAAGGAGCACACAACCTAGATCCCTCGCGTGTGCAGTTCACAGTAGGGTCCGTGCTCCTATGAGAATCAGTGCCGATGCTGATCTGACAGGAGGCGGAGCTCAGGCAGTAATGCCAGTGATGGGGAGGTCCTGGAAATACAGATGAAGCTTTGCTTGCCTGCCCCACTTATCTCCTGCTGTGTGGCCCCAGTCCATGCCCAGGGGTCCAGGACCCTGCTTTTGAGAATGAAAGGGGTGGAGAGAATGTGAAAGTGAGGGGGGCCCTGCAGCAGTAGGTGTGAAGTGGGACTGTCCTGGGATAAACAGGTGTGTGGTCATCCTAGTTATACACTAACCTTGCTAGATAATCATCTGAGGTCTTCCTAAAGTATTTGTTGCCCCACCCCATACAAACTAGTGTTCTAATAATGACAAAATTCTAATTTAAAAATTAAAAAGTTCTTTTGTGAGCTTAAATAGATCTCTTTGCAAATATAACTTTTCATCCCAGTTATGTCCTTTGGTATTAAATGCGGTCAGAAAGTGAAGGGATTAGTCCAAGACCATATATGAAGGTCTGTCCAGAAAAATCCAGCCATCATTAATATAATGAGAATGGTTTGCATGACATCGATATAACCTGGCAGCCAAGGAGAGTGGACTGGAATGCGCATGTGTGAACAATGACAACTCCACTGTACTTGTCAGTGGGAGTGGTAGATGCTGTTGAGTGAGCATGTGTACTGTGTGGCTGTCACATTCAAGATGGCTGAGTGAACAGAGCAACAAATCTGCATCAAATTTTGCATTAAGCTTAAACATTCCTCCATGGAAACTATCTGGATGATTCAGAAGGCTGCAGCTGTGAACAACTGGTGATTGGCAGCTTCATCATGAAATGTGCCCACTTATGTATCACGTCTCGTATAGAGTGTTTTTAGAGAACATCAAATTACTCAGGTGACTCAGCCCCCCTACAGCCTAGATTTGGCGCCCTGTGACTGCTGGCTTTTCCTGAAATTAAAATCACCTTTGAAAGGGAAAAGATTAGACCATTAATGAGATTCAGGAAAATACAACAGGGCAGTTGATGGTGATTGGGAGAAGTATGTGAGGTCCCAAGGAGCCTACTTTGAAGGAACTGTGGCATCATGTGAAAAAGTGAAACGTAACCGTTTGTAGTAGCACAGATGGACCTAGAGGGTATTACGCTCAGTTAAATGTCAGTCAGAGAAGGACAAGTACCATATGATTTCAGAACAGTGTAAATGCAAAAACAAAACAGAAACAGACTCATAGATACAGAGAACAGACTGATGTTTGCCAGAGGGGTGGGTGGAGGTTAGGGGGTAGGCAAAAAAGGTAAAGGGATAGAGAAGTGTACAGGTTGGTAGTTATAAAAGAGTCACGGGGATGTAAAGTACTGTGTAGGGAATATAGTCAATAATATTATAATCTCTATGTATGGTGCCAGGTGGGTACTGGAAATATTGGGGGAAGTACTTTGTAAGGTGATTATCTAACCACAATGCTATAACCTGAAATTAAATACAAAATAATGTCAAATGAAGAGAACAAATATACTTTTGAGTGAATGAAAAAGTTAATATGGAAGGTCTGTGCTACAGTGCTAGAGACTTTTGACTTAGTTACTGGTTTTACTGTTGACATATATCAAATGTTCACTATAAATTTTAATTTTGTAAAAATAAAACTGAAGGTTTAGGAAGAGTAGTTGAACTGAATTGGTATGTTCTACTAGTTCCAGAGCTTTGTTTCTGAGATCATTTGTAAAAGTATATGTAATTATTTTAGTTATTTGAATAAATCATGACAGGCTTTAAAAGTGAGCAGGTCCTTCTCAGGAGCACATTTGTGTATTAAGGAGTTTAATGTGTGAGGAACTAGAGGAGAGCTGTTTTCTGATAACAGGATTTTTCTCTTTAGCATAATTCATCTGCATTTGCAGCATTAATAGTAGTTTGGAAAAGTGGTTTACTCTTTTTGACACCTTTACTGTTACTTGTTTTAGTTCATACTGCTTATTGTCTTATCTGTACACTACTTTTATTTGCCTTTTCTTGCTCATGTAACATTTCCTTCCTAAAAGTATCATTATAGATGACTAAATCAGGACTTCTCCTGAGTACCTTGTAGTGGGAAGCATGGGAGATGCTTTGTGACACCAGGGCCAAGTGCTTCCGGTCAGAAGCCAGGGATCTCCTGCCAACTTGGTATTGTGGTTGTATCGTTAGGGTTTGACTTTTCTTGTAATAGACAGATTGATGTATGGTCGACGGTATTTACTTGGGATTGAATTAATCAGAATCTATTGTAATCATGAATATTTTTTCTTTATAAACTCTTAACACTTTGAACTTCATTTTGTAAAGAAACTAAAAATTCTAAAGTTCTTAGTGACTGATTAGGTTGCTTTAAAATTTTTTGTTCATCTTTTTAAATGCTATTTTACTTTCTTTACAGCTAAAAAATGATCCTTTGCCTGAACTAATCTTTAAAAAAGTATAAATTTTTAAAGACTAGAATCACATTAATATTTTTTGTATCCTCTAGCTTCACAATGAAGAGGATAATTCAGAAGCACCTGCTGTGGAGCAACCATCAGCTTCAGCCCCAACGCCTCAGACCATGCGGACTGTTCCTGCAGCATTAGTACTCGAAACGGACTCCTCTCCACCACCTTACAGTAGTATTACTGTGGAAGTACCTACAACTTCAGGTATTGTGTTTGTTATGAAACAACTAACAATATTTGTAATAGTGCAGGTTTTTTGTTCCTTTGTTTTTTACCAGTATGGTTTTATGTACATATACACATACATTCATATATATGTGTGTGTATCTACTTATGTAGTCATAAAATAAGGTGTTGTTCACAGTGAGTGTGAGAATGTGGTATGTGTTAACGGCGCGACATTATCCCGTACACATGGTAATAACCCTTGGGCACCAGGCAGTGATTCCTGCTTGCTGCTTCTCATCTTTCCTTCAGTCATTCCAAGAGCTACCCTCATCTGTGTCTCGGGTCGGGCCACGGTTCACATTTTTCCCCAGCAACTCTAACTTAATCATTACTGTGTTTTAAATATGATATTGTGTACTATTATAAATAACCTCTAAATATTTTATGTTTATTATGAAATATCTTAAAAATCAGTTACTGAAAAACATTTTAATGTAAAAAACTGCCATCACAGTGTATCATCTTTCGGCTCTCTCATGCTGTGGTTAGAGCCATCTGCCTCTCTCAGACTTACGCTTGCTTCTTCTGGTTATCATTGTGCTTGTCCAGATTTTATCTAGACCATACGGGATATGTAAAGGACCCAGTATTTTTTTTATACTACATTTGTTTGCTTTTTCATGTAATTAGTGAAGATTATCTTCATGAAGGTGTTCTCACTAATTAGATTAATAAAGGCTTACTCCTGTTTGTATATAATACTATTTGATTAATGTGCTTGTTCAGCATCAAGTTTGATGCAGTTTTTATGTTGATTTATATCAATTTTATTTGTTTGGCTATAAGATTTAACAGCTGGATTGGTGCTTTCTAAAATTTATTATGGGCTAGCTCTTCATTATTTTACAAGTTTCCAGAGCATATAGTACAGTGAATTTGCTATCCTAGATTTTAAAAAAAGTCTGTTGATACTTGATGTGTATGAATGGTGGAAGATACTCAAAGTGAAGTTGCAGTCTCTTCGTTGTGACTACCATTGTTATGCTGCATACCAAAACACCTCAGACTTACTGGAGTAAAATGACAATCATTTATTATTAATGCTCATGGTTTTGGGGGTGGACTGGGCTCTATGCAGTTTTCTCTCAGGGTCCCATGTGACTTTCATCTGATGGTGACTGGGTTTGGAGTATCCTGCAGGCTTTTCAGTTCACATGTTGACGGTTGACTTGGGCTTTGCCTAGGGCCTCTGATGAGGCTCTCCCCCTCACCTCTGCCCGCCTCTCGTGGCCTGGGTGGGCTTCCTCACTGGATGGAGGCTGGCTTCCAAGAACAAGCATTCTGAGAGACAGCCAGATGGAAGCTAAATCACCTTTTATAACATTGCCTCAAAAGTCACAGTGTCATATTTGCCACATTTGGCTTGTTAGAAGTAAGTCACTAAATTTATTCATTATTCAAGACTATTGAGAAATGTCTCCACTTCCGTTTGAAGGAGTTTCAAATGATAGGCTAATGTTTACAGCCACCACGACTGCCTAGTGCTCTTTTCTCCAGCACCAGAATTTTCCTTCGATAGTCTTCCCTGTTTCAGTGAATGTCTCCAGCAGGTCGGAAACCTTGGAGTCATCTTTTTGGTACCTTACTAAAGTTACACTTTTTCTCCTTTATTTATTTATGTAATGAAGTATGTTATTAAAAGATTTCTTCTTTAATCCATCTCTGTATTCCTGGAGTAAATTCTTTTTGTCTTCATATTCTAGTCTCTTCTGGATATAGATTTCTTAATGTTTTATTTAATGTTTTTGCAGCTTTGTTAGTGGGATCTATAACTTACTTTATGTACTGTATGTATGATTTCGGTTTTAATATTATGGAAGCAACTTAAAATGAATTGAGAAGCTTCTCATTTTTCTATTATCTGGAAGAGTTTTGATAATGTAGCATGACATTTTTAGTGGTAAATAAATTCTAACTGTAAAACAAGTTAAGCCTAGTACCTAGATGTTCATTTATTCTTAGAATTTTCTCTGATTACTGCATTATTTTCTACAGTTGTGCTAAAAGGCCATTTATAACTATAATGGAGTACAAGAACTGCGTATTTCTAGAATTTTGGATCTGCGTTTAGTGAAAACTACTGGTATAATTTTTTTTAGCATCAGAGTCATTCTCCATTTATTTATTTATTTATTTATTTAGTTTTTTTTTTTTTATTACCATTTATTCCCCTTATACCCTCTTCTACCTCTCTGCCCTCCTTCCCCCCACAGTCATCACACTGTTGTCCATGTGCATGAGTTCTTTTCCTTTTTCTATTTTTAAAGAGAGGGGAAGGGAGGGAGAAAGAGAGGGAGAGAAATATCAATGTGGGGTTGCCTCTATTGGGGACCTGGCCCACCACCCAGGCATGTGCCCTGACTGGGAATCGAACCAGCAACCCTTTGGTTTGCAGGCCAGCATTCAATCCACTGAGCCACACTAGCCAGGGTTCTTTCTTTTTTGCTTGATCGACCACTGCCAGTCCTGCCTCTAGAGCTGTCAGCCTGCTCTCTACCCATGCATCTGCCCTTATTTTGCTTGTTCATTCAGTTTGTTCATTAAATTCCACATATCAATGAAATAATACGGTATTTGTCTTTCTCTGGCTGGCTTATTTCACTTAGCATAATGCAGTATGGGTTATGATTCAACACAAGGATCTTGGTAGCTGACCGACCCTTCAGACCTCTCCCCAGAGCCACCAGGCCCAGACTCTCATGTGCCTCTAGTCCACTCTGCCCGCCCTTAACTGAAGCCCAGAGTAAATGGATGCAAATTAAATTTTGTGTGTTGGTCCTTTATGATGGTGTCTGATTCTCTAGTCATCTCTCCCTGGTGGACAGAAACTCTGCTGCTTTTCACAGCCAGATGTCATGTGGGCATCTTTCCTGGTTCTGGTGCTCCAGGCTGGGGAACCTGGCTTGCATTTAGATCCTGCACTTCTCAGGGGGAACCCCTGTGGCCGCTGAAATATCTCCCCATAACTTTAGCTGCCCCGCTCCCCTCACCCCGCCCTCTTGTGCCTCCATACTTCCTTCCAGTCTCAATGTGGTGACGTGGCTTCTTCCATAGTTTCTTGGTTAGAGGGCTTCTTTCAAGCTAGTCTTAAGTTGGTTATTCAGGATGATTTTTTTTTTCCTATAATTTATTTATAATTCCAATTTGGTCTTAGGAAGAGGTTATTGTAGCTTCAGCCTACCCTACCACCATCTTGGATCCCCTTGTTACTGTGTCGGAAGCATGGGGAGTGCCGGTTTTCCGAGGAGATGATGCTCCTCGATAGGCCACTTAATGGCTGGTTTCATACATCGCAGAGCTGTATCAGGTGACATTTGTTCAGTGCTTCATAGTTCACAGAGTCCTCTCGAATACCCGTCTGTTTCATTCCATTGTAGAAAGTAATAGCCGTGCTGAGTCAGTTTTATTGATTAGGAAGTGGAACTTCATGGTATTTAACTGATTTGCTTGAGATGACGTAGTCTAAGAAGAGGAGGTGGGGCTGGAGCTCCCCGGACTTCAAATCCTCTGGTTGAAAACCACTGCCTTAAAAGATAGAAGAAAAATAAGTGAAATTGACAAGTGAAAATTTAAGCTGTTGCAGTTTAATGTTTCTTCCCACCTTTCATTTATTATGGGTGGGAATATTTTTTCTATCTTTGACGTTAAGACTTTTCAAAAACCTGTGTATCTGTTGTTAATATAAAAGTGCTAATATCCTTGGATAACGGGTCTTTGTTCCAGTTTCAAAAATCATTTTACTATTTCTGCCTTAAAATTCATAACTATTATTTTCACTTACATTTGCTTCTACTATAGTCTTTGGAACTAAAGAAACTTATTTACTTAACTCTTTATTGTGTTTTTATGTCCTAATAATTAGTCTTTTCTAAGAATTTATGATTCTTACACCTTTTGGTAGATAACATTCAGTATTTATATTGTTACTGCTACTTTTGCTCATTAGATTAGAAATGATCTAACTTTAGATCCATCACTCTTTTAAATAACATTTAAAAAACTTATTTCAAAACCTATGTACATAAAGCACAATAGGAAAAATTTTGCTAATGAAAAATGTGTTATCGTGTTGTAAATTCAAGAAATTCTGATAAGGATAGAGAATATTATGAACCAAGGTAGAAAGTGTAAACACTGTAGTTATAATAGAAGAAAGCACAGAAGTAAATATCAAACATTGTGGTATGTACTATTTTTAGGATGTGCTTGTTTTTTCATGTCAGTAATTCTGGCCTAAGTCTAATCAGCTGACCGACCTGTATCATTTTACTTACATTACTTATGTTGGCAATAGATAACTGTTTTTTTAAAAAATATAAGCAGTCTCTACAACTATGTATGTAGAGATCATAGTTTTAAAAGTTTAAAAAGAAGAGGGATTATTCATAAAAAAGAAATAGGTCAGTATGGGAAAAATGGGAGGAGAAAGAGACAAGAGTAAACAGGAGTTAAGCATCAATCTTTTAGCAAAGAGAAATACTGAGTTTGCTGATGAGATTAGGGCAGTTACGAAAACTGACAAGTGTAGACAGTTAGCCTCTTATATGTAGGAAAATTAACCTCTTATATGAGCAAAGTATTTGTAGTTACTAATCCCAGGGTTCTGCCACCCACGCATTGGTTGTGTGATACAGGCAAAATCACTTAGCTTTTTGAACATCCGAGTTGCCAACGTTTAATGTACATAAGAAGTGGCAAGTTAAATGGTTAGTACTATATGTGTTTATTATTTCTGATACTTTTACTTTTTTTGTCTTGAGATTATGGGCAAGTAAATTGAATTATTTGAGGATGACACTGTTGCTTACCTCTTATCTTGCACTCCTTTCCAAAATCTTATTAAGATGCTTGTTTTATGTATCAGCCTTTAGATAATATTTATCAGTCCTTTTTCTTTGTAATAGAGGACTAAAGTTATATATATGATTGTAGTAGTAATTTCTGTTATATTCCTTATAACATGAGACTACAATAGCAGTCATAGTCTTTAGTGGCCTGTTGTAAATTAGTAAATTATACTTCTGGCTATAAATACTCTATCATATAGTTCCTCGTAATGGCTATCCTGTTTTAATTTGTTTTCTTCAGATACAGAAGTTTACAGTGAATTTTATCCTGTGCCACCTCCCTACAGTGTTGCTACCTCTCTTCCTACCTATGATGAAGCTGAGAAAGCAAAAGCGGCTGCAATGGCAGCTGCAGCAGCAGAAACATCTCAAAGAGTAAGAAAATTCTGTTTCCTTTTGAGGGTATTCAGATTTTTTAAAAAAAGGTCTGAGCGGCACTGGAATATAGTCATACCTTGGAGATACTGCAGGTTCTGTGCCAGACCACTGCAGTAAAGCAAGTGTTGCAATCAAGTGAGTTACGATGTTTCTGTTGGTAAAGGGTCTTGCCTTTATTTTTGTTAAAAAAAACAAACATCTCTGAAGCACACAGTAAAGCAAAGTACAATAAAAATGACGTGAGGCCATGTATTCACTTGTAAATGAATCTCATCTGGGTGAGCTGAAGCCTATTTCCTGAATATGTTCTCACAAGAAAAGTATGTGGCCAGACTTGGAGACATTATTTTTCTACTTTTTTCTACTTTTCATATATAGGGTTGGATGTGTATTATGGGATAATTACATAGATTTATGAAAACGAACTCATTTTCAATATTCCTATGAAAAATATTTGAATTTCAAATCACTTTATCAAACTTTTACAGCTTGTTTTTATCAGTTTCATCTTACAACCTTGTCTGGGTAGAGTTCATTTTTTTGTAACTTGTTATTGTGTGTAACTTGTCTCTTGCCATAAAAACTAGCATTTGATACATTGTGAGCAACTCTAGTAGGAGGACATTTCCAGCACACAGCTATTATTTGGGACATACTGGTATTTAATAAATGACAGCTAACGAATGCTGCTTTGTATCGGCCAGTGCGAGAAATTAAGAAGAAAATACCAGAGGTGTTCTGTTACAGCTTTCATTTTAAAATATCTTGGTGTGTTTCCCAATATTAGGATTTTTATTTTTATTTATTTATTTTTTATTGTATTTTTCATTATCCATTTGTAGGATTTTTAAATCAGTGTTTAATGTGGTTGAAATACACACTTTAATATTTATTTCCCAAATTAACTTGGGATAATATAAAATTTTATTAATATGTGTTTAATTGTTGCCACTCATTGCATTTACCATAAGAGATATGAATGCAGAGTTTAAGGACTCTTTTTGCCCAAATACAAGCAATATGGTTTTAAAAACATTTTCTTTCAGGAAAGCAGTGTATGTAGTCAAACTACCATGATTGGATGAAAAGAACATCAGTTTCCTGGGTTTAAATCCTGTCTCAACTTAACTAATTATATGATTGTGGGCACGGCACTTAACTTCTCTGAGTGTGAACCCAAAATGGAAACATCAGCACCTAGCTGCCGTTACGTCTATTTAACGTGGAGATAATGTAGATGTGTATCATCAGGTCCTGCCACTTATTTGAGCAAAACTCAGAAAGCCCTGCAGTGGATTCCCTGACCCCGTTTCCTCCTATCTCCCTCCCTGTCACTGTCATCTAGCCACTCCAGCCCACCAGCTATGATCCTGCCTTCGGACCTTGCGTATTCGGTTCTCGTGAGGCACTCACTTATTCCTTATATCCATGTAGCTAACTCTGACCTCTCCTGTAAGTCTGTATGCAAGTGTCACCTCAGTGAGGCCTCTTGACCACCATGCTTGTTGCTGTCACCCGTAACCTCAAGCAAGCATTCCTAAACTCCCCCCTTTTTTTGCAGAGCATTTACACCTTTTAATAACTGTATAAATAACTTACGTCTTTGTTTGTTGTCTCACTCCCCTTAGTGGAATATAGGTCCCAGAAAGGCAAACAACTTCACTTTATGTACACTCATGTATCCCACATGCCAAGAAGTTAAGTCTTATGTAGAATGGGTATTTTGTCAATATTTATTGAATATTAGAGATAATCAGTGGTGACAGGTTTTGTGTATACTTTCAGAGAAGGTCTCTACATTTAAAAGCAAATATATTAATTTTATAAACAAAAGGCATTGTGCTTATACAGATGATTTTCATTTAATATATTTGGGAGATCATCATGAGATTATTAAGACTGCTTGTCCCTTTTTCTTTAAAACATTTTACATTACTTTTGAATTTCATCACATGTTCAGTAACTATTTTATTGAACTGTCAAGAACTGTGAGTGATCTGACACTTTATCACTTTCAAGTTGCCTGATTAGCTTGTCACTTTAGTGAATGTTGGGTCAGACACACAAACTGTATTATTTACATCAGTAGTTGCTACCAGAGCATTAGCATCTTTTCACACCAGCTTCCTGAGCCTTGACTGCCACAGGGCAGCGCAAAGACCACCTTGTGATGCCTCCACACAGTGCGGAGCCCTGAGTTTAGGGAACCTAGTCCTTTCTAATGGTGAGTAAGCGTGCCCGCACCTTTGCTCTGGGCAGAGACACTGTCCCTGTCTTTCAGAGCAGTCCACTGCATAAACATCCTTGAAAAGATAGTACGGAAGAAACGCACCCAGCGCCTCTACCTGGAACTCATGCAGAAACATGAAGAGACTCGTGGAAAATCATCTCTCACAATAGTCCACTATGATGGGCATTTATGTTGTGTCTAATCTTTTGCTTTTATTAATGTTGCTGTAGTGAATTATCTTTAATACATTTCTTGTAAGTAGGAATATTTATATACGAGGTCTGCCTGGAAAAAGGCCAGCTGTTGTTAACATAATGAGAATGGTTTGTGTGACATTGATGAAACCTGGCAGCCAAGGAGAGTGGACTGGAATGCACATGTGTGAACAAGGACAACTTCACTGTACTAGTCACTGGGGGCAGTAGACACTGTGGAGTGAGCATGTGCACTGTGTGGCTCACATTCAAAATGACTGAGCGAGTAGAGCAGTGAACCTGCATCAGATTTTGCGTTAAGCTTGAACATTCCTCCATGGAAACTATTCAGATGATTGAGAAGGCTTTCAGGGACCGTGCAAAGAGTGCAGAGATGCAGTACAACAAAAACGGTCATAGCTGTGGGCAGCTGGTGATTGGCAGCTTCATCATGACAGGGTGCCCGCTCATGCTTCACATCTTGTGCCAAGGTTTTTGGTGACACATCAATCACCCAGCTCACTCAGCTGCCCTATAGCTTAGATTTGGTGCCCTACAACTTCTGGCTTTTAGCAACACTAAAATGACCTTTGAAAAGAAGAGATTTCAGAGCCTTGATGAGATTCGGGAAAATACAAAGTGGCAGCTGATAGCGAGTCCAACAAAGAATTTTGCAGAGTATTTTGAACAGTAGAAGAGATGCTGGGAGAACTGTGTGAGGTGCCAAGGTGCCTACTTTGAAGGCCACTGAGACATCATTATCCTATGTACAATTTTTCTTGTATCTTATACCTCCTTCAATAAATGTCTATTTTTCATATTACATGGATGGTGGGTACTTTCAGGACAGACCTTGTATATCTGTAAAGTGTATTGGGAGAGCTGGAATTGCTGGGTCAAGGGGTGTGAGTCCATTTTTATGTTTGATAAATATTGCCACCATTGATTATGAACGTTCTGTTTTTCACTTGACACTAATGCAACAATGTCATATCTACTTTTCTTGATATCATTTTCATTAATTCAGTATTATTCAACTTTTATCTTTTTTGTATTTTACCTGTGAAGTTACTCTTTTCAAGGGTGCCCTTTAAAAATTAACACTTCCTACACATTTGTACACATTATCATATTTTGACTATACAACAAATTGAGGATATTAGATTTTATTTAAATTCTTATCTTGATATTTAAGGTAATAAAGTTGTAATTTACTGAGCTGTTCTAATGTCGCATGTTTTACAGATTCAGGAGGAAGAGTGTCCACCAAGAGATGACTTCAGTGATGCAGACCAGCTCAGAGTGGGTAATGATGGGATCTTCATGCTGGCATTTTTCAGTGAGTGATCTTTCCTTTCCAAACTATCTGTATGTATTTGTATATGTTGGCTGTGTGTATTGTAACAGACAGTGAAGAAAGGCAAATACTGTTGGCATGTGTCATCCTTATTTAAAAATGTAAATTGTTCCTGATACTAGCTAGCTAAGTGTGATCATATGTTACAATACAAATCCTGGAATTTATTAAATACTTACCAGATAACTAAGTATTGTAGTCATCATTCTAGATGCTGATTGTATGGAGGTATATAAGCATGTTTAAGCTAAACATGCTTATGGTTTTGTACGAGAAATGCTACAGGTTTACTCAGTATTGTGGGAGCATATATGGTAAAACTACAAATTCTGCTTTTGAGGCACAGGACTTTCATTTGAGTGTCTTTAAACCAGAAGAGAGGTGGAAAAGCAGATATTCTGGCCAGCTAGAACAGTGTGATTTGAGACACTAAGCATGAAAGTGTACATCTTATTTAGAGGGAATAGTGAGTATTTAGAAGCCCAGAAACCCGTTACATTTTGTAACCTCTTGCTGAATTCTTAATTTAATATTTGACTTGTAAAGTAGACTTAAGATACTTGAGTGAAGGCTGTGTTATATTCTTTATTATTTCAGTTCCTACTTGGCACATTGTAAACTCAGTAAATAATATTATGAAACTCAACAAACTTTTAAATTGCTAAAATCTGTTTTGGAAACCTAATATTCATGTAAGTAAATTTATTAGTTTATGATATGGTTAATTTCTACCCTTAGTTAAATTATCAAGTTTTATACCTTCTTTGATAGAATGCTAATTTAATTCATTTTAATTTATGATTTATTTTGATAATAAAACCAAGGAATAGTTTACTTATTTAAAGTACCACATTCAGCTTTAAAAATGGGAAATGCATTCTCTTTGAATTGAGTTACTTTTGAGTCTGGAAAATCACTGACTTCTTCCATTTTGAAATGGTTTCTTGCTTCCTTTATCTTTTGAAGAATAGAAGTAGGTAACCGCTCAGAAGTGGGTGGGTGAATGAGCGGGCAGTTAGATTTTTTCCCTTCAAATTTACTAAATTGTATTCATGTTGGCGCCAGCTAATGTGATGCAGTATTTAAGTCTCGTAGTTTTTGTTACAGTGTCTGGTTAAATACGATGTTAGATACTAGGTAGAGGAAACTAATGAACACTTTGGCTCGAGTAACTACTGTTTTTTACTGTTAGTCTACTGAACCTTGCTTTAATGTGAGTACGTTTGCTTTCGTTTTAGTTCAGCTGATAACCCTTTATATTGGTAGCACACTTCCCACGTATTTTGATTACAAGAGTCACATAAACACTGATTCCTTAATTAGAAAAGAAACATTAAATTTATTGTACTGTGTGTAGTATAAACACCTGTTTCTTCGGAATTAAAACATTATCTGACACCATCTAATTGTGTGACTCAGAGGTTCGCCATTTCTCCATTTCCGTAGTTCACTGAACCCTGCTGTCTTCTCTTTAATTCATGGTTTTAGATTTGAAAACACTTCACTGATGTCACAGTGTTGCAAATGCATGATAAACTAGACATTTGATTAGCTTTATTTTTGGCCAGTGGTGGCATATTAATTAGTATGAACATAAGTTTACAGTTAATAAATTTAATGTAAGTTATCTGACATACTAACTTTTGACTGAATTCTATTTTTACAATTTATATTTTTATACTATTTTATAGTCTATAAATATTGCATTAATATGAAGAGTAAAATTGTAAATAATTTTTAATCTTTATTTCCTTACATGTTTTTTTTTTCCTGGTGGACTGTAGGACAGAGCTTGAGTTTATTTGCTTTAATAAGCATAGATTTCTTTGTGCTCACTGCCATCTTGTGGCTGTTGTACAAATTGCTGCTTCCTATAATACGCAGCTTTCCATGCATCTTAAACTAGCAGGTGTTACTTCGATTCTGTTCTGTTGTGTGTTCCTCAGGTTCAGAAATGGATTTTCTTTAATGTGGTTTATAACTTAAGCACTTCTGGTTATAAATTGGACAAGTAAAACTGCAGTGAATATCAATTTTAATATTTTAGTTAAAACCTTTTGTAGGTTTAATTCTTGCTTTTCCTGTGTTCAATATCTACATTTCTGTCTCTTGCCACATGTAACCCTAAAATAAGTTTACACTTAAATATGGTAAGAAAATTGCATGTGCATGTTCAGCAAATATAAATAAAAAATGTATGTATCCCCTGGTAATGATTTAGCGTCTCATAATCCCTTGATGTGTCACTGCAAAATGCCTATTACGTGTCTAATCTGCCAATCTCTGATCATATATTTATCACATATTCTCTCTAAGGGTATGGAATTCAGTTATCAGTTGAAAATTAGAAATTAAGATTTTGTTCGCTGAATAATTGACAATCTGTGAAAATGACCCTGAACTCGAGCACTTGAAAATGTCGTGGGCTCCATCTAGAAACTTTTTCTTCTAAGGTCGAACCTTTTGTGTCATGTGTGAATCTTCCCTCAGTGATACAATAATAATTGATCACTGCATCACTTCCATTTTAAACTAGAAGATCTCGACATTAAAGAGAAATAGGTTAATTGTACCTTTAAAAAGAATTAGAAGAGTGTTTAGAAATGTAAATTCTGACTTGTAAGCAGGGACCAGACTGTCTGTCAAAGTGGCCATACCATTTGTATTCTCACCAGAAGTGAATGAGTGTGTCTGTTGCTCTGACCCTCATCAGCATTTGATACTGACATTTTTATTTTTTTATTATTTTTTAAGATTTTATTTATTATTTATTTTTAGAGAGAGGGGAAGGGAAGGAGAAAGAGAGGGAGAGAAACATCAATGTGTGGTTGCCTCTCGTGTGGTCCCCACTGGGGACCTGGCCCACAACCCAGGCATGTGCCCTGACTGGGAATCAAACTGGCGACCCTTTGGTTCGCAGCCCACGCTCAATCCACTGAGCTGCACCAGCCAGGGCTGACATTGACATTTTTAAAAAAGAAATTCCAGTAGGTGTGTGGTGGAATGTCATTATGGTTTTAATTTGCATTTCTCTGACAGTTAATGATGTTGAGCATTTTTATTCAGTAAATTCTTTTGAGCACCTACCGTGAACAAGTCATAAAAATTACAGTTATTAAAGGTGTTGTCTTAGCCCCACACATACTGAAAAACAATGTATTAATGATTTGTTCTGTGCACACAAAGCTGCATTTTTATATAGTTTTTAGATGGCATTACATATTGTAAGTGAATCCAGAAAGATAACCTTTAAAAATTATTAACTATATACTTAAAACTTTATATTTGTGAAGTATTAAATTTTATTGAATTTGTTTTATTTACAAGAAAGATAATTTTTATTTAATTCTCTATAATTTAGTGGAAATGTCTTAAAACTAATACATTGTTAGCATCATGTCTTTCTTAATGGCTGATAGTTTAAACAAAGAGCCTGAGGATAAGACAGAAATTTACAATCCCCATGTGGTTCAGAATTAAGTATAGTGAAATGTATCTTTCTTTTGAGAACTTACTGTCCTAGAAACCTGGTGCATTTACATGTAATGAGAATTTTTCTGTGATCAAAGAAATAAGTTCTCTGTGTATTATATGCATATTTATCACCTATAATTTTCATTTGTTTCCAGAACAAGTATCGAGATTTTTAAAGTTATTTTAAAATACTTTAAAACTTTGGAAAAAGTGGTAAAAATAATACAGCTTCCATATAACTTTATTCAGCTTTTCCAAGTCTTAACATTTTATGTAACTTCAGTCCAATAATCCACATTTGGAAATTAACATTAATGAAATACTAACTGGTTCACTGATCCTGTTCAGATTTTGCCAACTGTCTCACTAATGCCCTTCTCAGTGCCTCATATCAGGAGGGAATGCTGCAAGCTCTCTTCACTATAAAGTTACTCTTTTCCCCCTCATTTGTTCAGTTTTTATTTTTTATCTTTACGTCAGGACATGCTAATTGATTTTAGAGAGAACGGAAGGGAGGGAGAGGAGGAGAAAGAGAGACATCGATGTGAAAGAAACATCATTTGGTTCCTGTTCATACTGGCCCTGACTGGCAACCTAGGCATGTGCCTTGACTAGGAATTGAACCTGTGACCTTTCAGTTTTGGGGATAATGCTCCAACTGAGCTACACTGGCCAGGGCTGTTTCCTCCTTTTTAATTAATAAGTATCTTATAGCTACTGAAAATTTAAACATACAACCTATTTAATGGGTAAACTATAGTGTACCAATGTTACTTTTACTTTCTAGGCTATCCTGCTAACCTCTGTGGGTAGCTAGGAGGTGTAGGTGATAAGAAGGAACTGTATATAGTGGGTGAAAGACTGGGATGCTTCAATCCTAACTATACCTTACTTGCTTTATGACTTGATGTGCAGCTTAACTGTTAATTCTCAATTGGTTCTTCTGTACTGTGGAATTAATTCGACCTTGCCCTTCTTAAAAAGCTGATGTGAGGAACAAATGAGTGAAAATATATGAAAACAAATTACAGAGTTCTATTGAGTGAAAGTGGTGGTAGTGTTTTACTTCCCCATCCTTACCCAGGAGTTCACCTCTTAGTTATAATAAGTAATGTGATTTAAAATGATTGGTAGCCTTCTTTCAAATGTCATGACTCTCTCCGAACCTGCCTGATTTGCTTTCTTACAAAGAAGAGTACTCTGAAGGTGAATGTGGAGAAGTGTAAGGGGAGTAAAACTAAGCATTCTTCACCAACATTTCTGAGTCGATTGCCTAGCTCCTCTGCTGCCTGCTTCCCCAAATCTTACCTGAGGAATATAGGATATGTCCACTTGTTGCTTCTGTGGGTTTCGTTTTGGGCCTTGCTGTATGGGAAATAGGTGTCCTATATTTTTTAAGCTTCCTTATTTACCCTAGGCTTCCAGGGGAACATAGCACGAATGAAGTAGAGTTGAAAGAAAAATATTGTCTTCTTTCCTAGGCATGTGTTCCCCTGCCTCTACTACATGTTGTTTCTTTTATAGGTAGTACAGGTTTACAGTTTAGTGTACACTTACTAAATTTTCTTTTTGCCAACTCTGACATGTCATAGGGGATCCAGAATTAAATCCAGAAATAATTCTGCTCTTAAAGACCTGTCCAGCTTTACTTTCTATCTTATAAGCTAAGGGGCATAAAACGTGAATTTACCTATACTCAAATGATCACCAGCTTCACTGTTTTCTTAACGCTTAAACTAATTAAAGATGGTTATGTATTTTTGTCTGCCTGGTTTGCCATAGCAAAACACTGAAGAATGTCTGGCTTACAAATGGAAATTGATTTTCTCTGAGTTTTGGAGGCTAGAAGTTCATGATCGGGGTTCCAGAAAATTTGGTTTCTGGCGGAGGTTCTCTTTCTGGTTTGCAGATGCCTGTGTTTTGATGTGTCCTCATGTGGCCGGTCCTCTCCTCGTATGCAGAGAGAGACCTCTCTAGTGTCTCTTGCCTCATCCTTTGTGGACACCAAGCCTATCAGATTAGGGCTCTACCCCACAGGTGGCAAACACAAGGCCCTCTGGCCAAATCAGCCCTCCACTTTGTTTTGTCTGGCCCCGCATCTGGGGGGGGCGGGCAGCGCCCAGCTCCTTGCCCCTAGGTAAGGAGCAGTTACATTGATACAGTCCTAAAGTTACATTCAGCCCTTTGATGGCAACCCAGAGGCTTGTGTAGCCCAGGTGAAAATGAGTTTGACACCCCTGCTCTACCCTTATAACCTCATTTAATCTTAATTACCTAATTACCTCCCTGAAGCTCCTGTGTCTAAATATAATCACATTTTTGGATAGGGCTTCAACCTATACATTTGGAGGGGGCATGGTTCAGTCCATAACAAGTTGTAGCACCTGAGCACAGCTACAGGAACCCATGCCACTGGCAGAGCAAGAAGAAAGCGTGGCTAAGCGAATGCTTCTGTGTTCTCTTGGGTTTTATTCCTAGTGTGGGTGCAATGGTATGTGTAATGGGTTGGAAGAAATTAATTGCACAGTGCTTGGATGTATACTCAAAGGTAAAAATATGCTTTGGGGGTATTTTGCTGTTTTGGATTTTCTTCACCAGTGCTTCCTGTGTTTCAACAACATGGCATACTTACAGAACTGTAGCCTGCTTACAGCACACGGTGGTAACGGAGAAGGTGCCCAGGGCTGGTGATATCCCAGACCTCACCGGCCGGCCTGTCCGCCCTGAGGCCTGAGGAACATCTGTCACTGACTCACACACGCGGCGTACCAGTGGGGAATCTCTGCTGCTGTACATTGATGTAAACTCTCTATTTTAAGTAGATATAAAATTATTTTTTGATTGGCTAAGTGTTTTGTGTTTTCCCTCACAGCTAACACAAATATTAGCCAATTAGCTATGGAGCAGTTATGTCTAATAATGTTCTCTGCTGGTGGAAATAGCCTAAATCTACTGACCAGCAGTACGACAGCTACAGGCCACATGTGACTCTTGAACACTTAAAATGTGGCTGATGGGATGGAGGAACTATATTCTTAATTTTATCTGGTTTTAATTAGTTTAAGTTTCAGTAACCTCCTCTATAGAGAAGGATGAATTCGTGGGCACAAGGGAGAGGCAAGGTATCTAGTAGCATTGGAGAGCACAGATATGGAGAACAACAAAATATTGATCAAGACGTAGGTTGGAAAAAAGTAGAAAGTTAAAGAAACATTATTTCAAATGGTGTATCTTGTGATTTTTTTTTTTTTTGTAGAGAACAGATAGGACCTACTCTGTGAGGTGAAGAGGTCATTTTGTATGGGTAGTAATGATAGCTAACACTTCAGCAGTTACCACGTGCAGGTTCTGTCCTGTGCTAAGCTCTTTACATTCATTGTCTCACCTAATCCTCTTATCAACTTTGTAAAGTGAGTACTTACAGGTCAGAGAACTCCTGGAAGTCAGCAGTGAGTCTCAGGTCACATATCTGGTGAGTGAGCACACGGCCACTCAAACGCAGGTCTCTTCTTTCAGAACTTATTCTGTGTTTAAATACAGCTTCCCACAAATGATCAAGAAAGCTGAGACTTCAGAAAGCATTAGGAAGGAAGAAATTATTAGAATAGGGGAATTGTTTTAAAGAAATAGCTCTTTCATTTAAACTTATCCTACTGTGCTTTCTGTTTAACTTCAGAATTCTGAAGCATAAGAATTTGTCTAGGTAATTTACTTTGTGTCCTTGGGAGATAGGTAGGGGAAGAGGATGGGTACCGAACAGACCCAAACCTGGGCTCAAATCGATCTTCAGAAGCTTTGTTAGTAGTAGTGTTGTTGTTATTTTGACCATGCTGATACGTTGGACACAAGGGCACTCTGATTGTATCTCAGGGACCTACATCAGTGTGGTTTCAGCTACAGGTAATAGAAACCCGGTACTACAACTGCTTTAAATAGTTAGGAGATTATCTCCCAAGATAGGAAGTCCTGGATGAGCAGCTGAAGGCACAGAGTGTCAGTGTTGTGGCTCTGCTCTCCGGTGCTTTTATTCCCTCTGCCCCTGGAGAAAGGGTTTATTCCTCAGGCTGACAGCAGGATTCCAGCGGCAGGTCTAGGTATTACATCCAAACATCCAGGGGAAGAGGAGGGGCCGTTTCTTCTTTTGTTTTTGCATAAAAGTAGGTAATAGCATAATAAATTCTTCCATGTAGCCATTACACAGCTTCAACAGTGATCACTTGAGAGCCACTGTTAATTACTTAACCTGTATACCATCCTCCCTCCCTTTGCTATGTTTTGCTGTGTTTTTAAGAATCAAGGAATGTTTTTCAGAAGTCCTGTTTTTAAAAATCATAGGAAAGGAATTTCGACCTCCTGTGATTTTCCTGGGACTACTTGGGACCCACCATTTGGGGCCAAGTATGGGATCCAGCCTTCCCTGTAGAGTCTGTAGAGGTGGGTTTTGTTAGAAGGAAGAGGTAGTGAATGATATCTGATCTGGGGATTTCCTTTGTAATTCATTTGGCTCGTTTTTAATATTGGCAGATTGGTTGACTGGCTCAGGCTGGGCTTCTTGGGTGGGATCATGTGGAAGCTGCATTGTGACCTGGTTTTTAACTGGTTTAAAAAATGTCCCACCCATTGGGGATGAGCTTTAAGGAATTGATGCCTATTGATGAAGCTGATAAGAAAGCAAGCTTACACTTTTGTTTATGTCTGGTAATGACTTATATTTGCAAAAGGTAAACTGTAATCTGTAAAAAAAGGCTTCATTGGTCCAGAGTCAAAAAAGAAAGGGAACTGCTACTACCATTAGGCAATGAATTTTTTTCCCCAAGCTTTTTATTTATTTTTAGACAGAGGGGAAGGGAGGGAGAGAAACATCAGCGTGTGGTTGCCTCTCACATGCCCCCCCCACTGGGGACCCGGCCCACAACCTGGCATGAGCCCTGACTGGGAATCGAACTGGTGACCCTCTGGTTCAGTGACACTCAGTCCACTGAGCCACACCAGCCAGGGCACAATGAAGAACTGTTAATATCAAGTCTCTGTTAATTTGTTCCCAAAGTATGTTTTTTTTAAAATAATTGTTTCTCTTGCTTTTAGTGGCATTTATTTTCAACTGGCTCGGATTTTGTTTATCCTTCTGTATCACCAATACCATAGCTGGAAGGTATGGCGCCATCTGTGGGTTTGGCCTTTCATTGATCAAATGGATCCTTATCGTCAGGGTGAGTGTCCGGATAACCTCTCTCACTTCTATCATTAAAGTTAAAATATATAAAGTTTCCTGTGGGTTCACAAATGTTCATTTTATGCATATGAATTCAATTATTTCAAGATTGTTCCTTAACTTCTAGACTTAATTGTTTTAGTGATCTCTGGTGTGAACGTTTATAACTGTTTCTGTGACAGCTGGTTAGTACAGTAGTCCCCCCTTATCCGCAGTTTTGTTTTCTGCGGTTTGTGTTACTTGCAGCCAGCCATGGTCCGAAAATATTCAGTGGGAAATGTCAGATATTCTGAGAGAAAGGCAGAACCTTCACATAGCTTTTATTGTTAATAATTGCTCTATTTTATTGTTATCTCTTACTGTGCCTAACTTATAAATTAAGCTTTATCATACGTTGGTATTTAGGAAAAAATATAGTATTCAGGGTCTGGCACAAATAACACCTCCCCTTTTATTACAAAATCTTTTATGATAAAATCATAAGCATGTAATTCTGTAACAACAGTACCACACTCAAGTACACCATAAGACATTTTAGGTGAAATGTGCAAATTAAAACTATAAATTATTGCAACCCATATTACCCTACCACCCACACGCAAGCAGGCGTTACTTCTGCGTACAGGGTTCGGTACGACCCACTGTTTCAGGCATATTCCCTGATGGTGAGGGGGACTTTCCACACAGGTGGAAGGAGTTTGAAAGCAGAAAACTTGTTTGGATCTTATCTTTTTTATATCAGTGTTCTAACTTTGTTTTTAAGTTCTTCTGAGCATTATTATGAAGATACTTCTGAGTATCTTGAGTGCCTTGAAAGGCAGCTGATAATAGCTGCCATTCACGATTTTTGTGAGGTATGGAAATAATATAATTACGATACCATGCCTAGTGCAGCACACCTGTATACGTGCTTGGTAAATCATAGCTACCACTGTTGTTGTCAAGTGTGGGCCTTTCTAAATCATTTAAACATGAAAATTTCTGTTGCCTAGTAAAATAGTCATGGGCTTTCACGTAAGAGCCCAAAAGTAAAATGTAGGCCTTTAAAGTGGCAACGAGAACCCATCTTTCTCCCCTTGTGTTCCTTCCAAGCCGTCTCATTTCCCTGTTGTTCCTGGATGTCACCCTCTGTCCACCTCTTACATACACGACTATGCAGGGAGACGGTGAGGATGAGTCCTTTTTTCCTCCTGTCTCAGGAATTTTTCCGGTGCTGTTGTTAGCATAATCTCCCCCGGCTCTTTACCTGTGCCTCTTGAAGGCCTTTTTTGACATTTTATAAAACTTTTTTCCTAATTTCCTTAGGATAAGGCCTAGGAGAATGATTAAAAGTACCTTTATTGTTTTAATAAGTCTTTTTAAAGTTATACATTTTAATTCTATAAAATATATACTTCCTATTCATCACATTTATTTAAACATTGATTTCTAATTGAATGTCAAATCCTCCTCAGATTTTCAGAATCACAGACCTAATATGTCAGCTTCTCTTTAGTGCTTGAGACACTTCAATTATGCACCTACGTTATCTAATTGATTAAAACATTACTCATTACTAAACACTTTATGGATTTAATGTGTTTCTTTTTTTAAATTAAACTTACTGGGGTGACATTGGTTAATAAGATCATATACGTTTCACATACACATTTCCGTGATACATGTTCTGCGTACTGCATTGTGTGCCCGTCACCCAAAGTCCAGGCCTCTTCCATCACTCTGTGTTTGGCCCCCTGTACCCTTTACTCCGCTCCATCCCCTTCCTTCTGGTAACTACCGTACTGTTGTCTACGAGTTTCAGCTTTCTATCCCATATATGAGTGGAATCATGTGGTTCTTAGCTTTTTCTGACTTAATTTCACTTGGCATGATATTCTCAAGATCCATCCATGTTGTCCCGAATGGCAGTGTTTCATCTCTTCGTGCGGCTGAGTAGTAGTCTGTTGTGTGTATGTGCACGTCCTTTTGATCCAGTCCTCTATCAGAAGACACTGTCGTTATCTCCATGTCTCAGCCACTGTGAATAATGCTGCAGTGAACAAGGGTTGTATATATCTTGGCGAATAAATGGTTTCGAGTATTTTGGGTAGATACCCAGAGGAAGGATTGCTGGGTCATATGGTAACTCTTGTTCATTTTTTTGAGGAACCACCATACTGTTTTTCCATACTGTCTGTACCAGTTTAGTTTTCATTCCCAACAGCAGTGAATGAGGGTTCCTTTTCTTCGTAACCTCTCCAACACTTGTTATTATCTGTCTTGTTGATAATAGCTATTCTAATAGATGTGAGGTAGTATATTGTAGTTTTTTAAAAAAATATAACTTTGGCCCAAGATTAAAATGAAGGAGAGAATTCTAGAAGCAGCGAGGGATAAGGGGACAGTCACTTACAAAGGAGTTCCCATCAGACTGTCAGCGGATTTCTCAAAAGAGACCTTACAGGCAAGAAGGGGCTGGAAAGAAGTATTCCAAGTCATGAAAGGCAAGGACTTGCATCCAAGATTGCTCTGTCCAGCAAAGCTTTCATTTAGAATGGAAGGGAAGATAAAGAGCTTCTCAGATAACGTCAAGGTAAAGGAGTTCATCATCACCAAGCCCTTATTGTATGAAATGTTAAAGGGAATTATCTAAGAAAAAGAAGATAAAAAATAGGACAGTAAAAAGACAGCAAACTCACAGGTATTAACAACCACACCTACAACAAAAGCAAACTGAGCAAACATCTAGAACAGGAACAGAACCACAGAAATGGAGATCACATGGAGGGTTTAGCAACAGGGGAGTGGGAGGAGGAGAGAGGGGGGAAAAGGTACAGAGAGTAAGTAGCATAGATGGTAGAGAGAAAATAGACAGGGGGAGGGCAAGGATAGTGTGGGAAATGTAGAAGCTAAAGAACTTATGACACATGGACATGAACTAAAGGTGAGGAATGTGGGTGGGAGGGGGTGTGTATGGTGGAGGGGAATGAAGGGGGGAATGGGACAACTGTAATAGCATAATCAATACAATATAAATTTGGGAAACAAACTCACTTCCTGCTTGGACCCTTACCATTTTTTGAGGGTATTTAGCAAAGTAGGTTTCATAGGATTTTATGCATCCTTTCTGAGGTCTGATTGCCCTAGGGAACCTGCCCTTTCCAGCACAGGGCTGAACCCACCTCCAACATTGATTCAGGCTTAAGTCAGGCAGGGGGAGTAAGGCAGCCAAGAGATTAGGAGACTTCTTGCAGACAGAATGAGGACTCAGGCTATGTCAAAGCTGAGGGGTGAGGGTCCATCACCCACTTTTGCTGTAGCTCCCCCAGTCCTTCCCTGAGGGCCCCTTCATGACCGTGTCTGTTAGGTTGCCCCTCTTTTGAGGAAGCTTACCCGTCATTAGCTAACCAGTCATCCGCCTGGGGCCAAGCAGAGTGAAGAGAAAGAGGAGAGAGGTGGTGCCTCTACAGGGAAGATAAGTTTTGTCTCCTAAGTGGGTTATGGTCCCAAGGTCCTTTACTCAGCCTTAGCCACGGGGGATTGCAGCTTTTGAAACCAGGCAGGGCAACTTCCCAACACCCTATACATTTTCCTTATTTACTTTGCATAGCCTTTATTTTTTCCTCCATTTTGGGACCATACTCAACCATTTCTGTGAACATCCTGATTACCAGTGTTTTGAACTCTGCATCTGATAGGTTGGCCAATCTCTTCATTGCCTAGTTGTATTTTTGGTACTTTGATCTGTTCTTTCATCTGGTCCGTATTTTTTTGTCTTGGAGCACCTATTATATAGTAAGGGGCAGAGCCTTAGGTATTTGCCAGGATGGGGCAACCCAGGTCACTGCATTGTGGTGCCGTCTGTGGGGGAGGGGTCCCAGAGGGCACAGTGCCTCTTGCTCTGCTCTCCCTGGCTTTCAGTCACTTCCTCTGCTACCCACAAGCATATTGGGCCCTTCTGGTGCTGACTTACAGGTGGGTGGTTTTGCGTATGTTCTAGGACCCTGTGGGTCTCTCCAGTGAACTTACCTGTGAGACTGGGATTTTCTCCTGTGACCACAACCCCCACAGATTTTTACCAACAGAGGTTTGGAGGCTTCATTTCCCCACACTGGAACCCTGGGTGGTGTGGTCTGGGCCCGCTCCCCAGTTGTTCTTTCCAGTTTATGCACACACAAAGGTGGGAAAGCCAGCTCTGCCAGCCACTGCTTCGCCCGCCCAGTCCTCCAGCTGCTGCATTGCCACGTGTCCTCTCTGCCCCAACTGCCGGCTCCGCTCCTCCTACCTCTCTGAATGAATGTTTCTTCTTTAACATCTTGGTTGTGAGATTTCCATGCAGTTCGATTTTTTTGGCAGTTCTGGGGGTTTTTTGTTTGTTTGTTTGTTTTTAATTTGTTGTTGTCTTTTGGTTATACAAGGAGGCCCGGTGTATCTACCTATGCCTCCATCTTGGCCGGACTGGTATGTTGTAGTTTTGATTTGCATTTCCCTAATAGCTAGGGGAGTTGAGTGTCTTTTCATATATTTGTTGGCTGTAAGTCTTCTTGGGAGAGGTGTCTGTTGAGGTCCTCTGTTCAGGTTTTAAATTGTTTTTTTGTTTGCTGTTGAGTTAGTTGTATGAGTTCTTTATATAGTTTGGCTATTAATCCCTTGTTGGAGCTGTTGTTTACAGAGATCTCCCATTTTGCTGGTTGCCTTGTTTTGTTGTCAGTTTCTTTTGCTGGGCAGAAGCTTTTTAGTTTGATATAGTCCCATTCACTTATTTTTGCCTTTACTTCCCTTGCCTTTGGGGTCAAAATTATAAAACTTGACCAAAGCCCATAAGTTTAGTACCTGTGTGTTCTTCCATGTAATATATTGTTTCAGATCTTATATTTAGGTCTTGATCTATTTTGAATTAATTTTTGTACACAGGGACAAACTAATCTAGTTTCATTCTTTTGCATTCAGTTTTCCCAGCACCATTTATTGAAGTGGCTTTCTTTTCTCTATTGTGTTTTTGGTTCCTTTGTCAAAAATTATTTGCCCTAGGCCCTGGCTGATGTGGCTCAGTGGTTGAGTGCCGGCCTGCAAGCCAAAGGGTTGCCAGTTTGATTCCCAGTCAGGGCACATGCCTGGGTTGCAGGCCAGGTTCCCAGTTGTGGGCATGTGAGAGACAACCACATGTTGATGTTTCTCTCCCTCTCTTTCTTCCTCCCTTCTCCTCTCTAAAAATATAAATCTTTAAAAAAATTTATTTGCCCTTGTACAGGTGATTTTATTTGTGGGCTCACTTCTGTTCCATTGGTGTGTGTTTTTCCCCAATACCATAGTGTTTTGGTACTAAAACACTATGGTATTGTGCTTTGAGTATTGTAGCTCTGGTGTAATTTGAAGTCAGGTAGTTTGATAACTCTGGCTTCATTCTTTTATTCTCTGGATTGCTTTAGCTATTCGGAGTATTTTATGGTTTCATACAGATCTGATTTTTTTTTTTGTTCAATTTCTTTTAAAAAATGACATTGAGATGTTGATGAGGATCTTGCATTGAATCTGTATATTACTTTGGATCATATGGTCGTGTTGATTCTTCCACCCCATGAACACGAGTATCTTCTATTTCACTGTGTCTTTTTCAGTCTCTCTTAATTAATGGTTTGTAGTTTTCAGTATATAGATCCTTCACATCCTTTGTTAAGTTTATTCCTAGGTATTTTATTCTTTTGGTTGCAGTTGCAAAAGGAATTGTTTTACAATAATTTCTTTTTTTTGAAGTTTCATTGTTAGTATATAGGGAACTGGTGGATTAATATGTTTCTTCATTATTTTAAAACTTATTTTATCACTTCAGGGTTTCAGTAATCTTATCATAGCTTTTGGTTATTAATCAGTTGGTTCTTGGCTGGGACCTGTGGATTGGCTTCTTCTAGGATGATTAAAATTCAAGCCATTGTAAAAATTGCTTTCTGACAGATACTTGTTCTAATTTTATTTTTAAAAAATGTAAAGTGGGTTCCCACCATACGTATAAATCTGTTAGGTGTTACGGAACATACAGAGATAAAGAGAGAATCTCTGTCCTTGCAGAAGTTAGGAAAAAACCTCAAAATGGTTGGAGCTAAGTCCAACCTTGGTGATACTATAATAAATTTAGTTGCTGTTACTCAAATGGTATTTCTCATCTAAGTTATAGAACTCAGAAAATAATTTGAGGACTGTTTTCTCAATTTCTCCTAAGGTTGGTAAGTTTCTAATAATTGTTCTAGATTCATACAAAAGAAATTAGTCCATTATATTCAGTCTATGCTATGAGGGCATTAGACCCTGATTCTCTCATAGTACTGTAGGTTAGACTGTATAATAATCACCTGCACTTAATGTGATAAGATGGGGAACTTAAATTTAAAGACTGGAATTTCTCAGAGTTTTGATGGAGACTTAGATAGGGCGTCTTGCTGCCAGCTCCGTAGGAGAAAGGCTCGGAAAGGGAATGGTGGCCTCTGCAGCACTTCTGCCTGGGGGAAAGCTGCCCCTCCAGCTCTCATCCTAATGCCAGACGGTTCCATTTTTCCTGGTGTGTCCCTGGTGCCTTTCCAGCTGCTGCCCCAGTGCTGGAGGTCAGAGGGAGTGAGTCCAAGTGAGTCTGTGTGCAAGCCCCTTAAGAGGAACTGCCGGGTACTCTAGCAGCCCCCCATTTCCCACAGCCTTTATCTCCACTGGTTTTTACAGCCAGAAATTATGGGGACTTTTCCTGGTACTGGAACCCCGGGCTGGAGCGGCAGGGACCCCTCACTTCTCAGGGCGGGGCCTTCTGCAGCTGAGGTAGCCCTTCAGACCTCTCAGAAGGTGTGGACACAGCCTGTTCATGCCTCCTGCACGCCTACCAGTGTCAGTGTGGCTTCCTTTTGAGATCCTTAATTGTAGGATTCTGCTTAATTTCAGGTGATTCTGAATGACGGCTGTTCTGTCTTTCAGTTGTAATTCTGATGTGGTTGTGGAGGGATGCGGTACTGTGCTTTCTAGCTTGTTCTCAGTGCAGCGTCTGTTCTCCTAATTCTGCACTGCCTCTGTACTTTGACTTTTATTACAATGCTCCAAGCAATAAATTTTCCTTGGAGGTCAGTACTGAGAGAGAGGTTTCCTCCTGAAAGCCTGGCTGTTTCCTTTATTAGACAATAAGAAATTATAAATCATATTGCTGCTTTCTTTTTTGTTTCTCAGTTGTCATGAACCTCAGATTTAGTGTGAATATCTTTAGCCTAAGATTCTGATATTATTTCTCCCTAAGGCTTTGATGTTTTTATTGTTTCTTTTAAAATGCATATGTGTTTTATTAAAAACAAGTCTTTTTGAAAATCGACAGGATGTAAACAATAAAGTACTGGTGTTATCTTAATAAAGTAAAATCAAATAAATTCTTGTTAGTTCACTTGTTTTTTCCAGACTTTGATTTCTGATTGCTTCACTTATTTTTTTTAACAATTGACTCAACCCTATGATTTTTAGTATTTTAAAACGTTTTTGATAACTTAGTAATGAATAGGAGCTTATTTATCTTTTTTACATAATGAGTTTTTCTTTTTGACTTCAGGGCAAAGGTAATTATATTTGTTACTTGGAAGTAAATAAAGAATAGCTTTAGGTAAATATATTGGGTGAAGAGTGAAGAACCTAAGCAATACCTTTTTAACTTTCTAATTTTAAAACATTTAATGTATAATGTTACATTGTTGCCTCTTGCCATGTAACATTGTATATTAAATATGTTTTAAAATTAAAAAGTTGAAAATGTATTGCTTTGGCTCTTATTTTTGTTTTATAGTCTATAAAACCTATATGAAAACCTTTTATTTATAATTATTTATCTCTTGAGTAAAAGCAGTATAGTTAGTACTACTTTACAAGCTATATTTTCCCAATTTTCTAGTTCTCCCTTCATTGTACATATTTACAGGTGTTGGCATATGAACGATTTGGTTTTTTTTTTTTTTTTTAATACGACTCATCAGTGGATGCACCAAACACTTTATTATTTTTTTTAAGATTTTATTTATTTTGTTTTTAGAGAGAAGGGAAGGGAAGGAGAAAGAGAGGATGAGAAACATCAGTGTGTGGTTGCCTCTCACACAACCCCTACTGGGGACCTGGCCTGCAACCCAGACTGGGAATTGAACCTGTGACCCTTTGCTTTGCAGGCTTGTGCTCAATCCACTGAGCTATACCAGCCAGGCACGATTTGCATCTTTAATGGTACTAGGAAATTTTTAACCTTTGACTAAAGCTGTGAGAATTTATATTATGGTTCATTTATAAATTATAAATATTTCCTGTTAAAATACTTAAAAGGCTTTAAAAAGCAGATTTAGATAATGTTTCCTAGATTTTTTTCCTCAATAGTATCATTATTTACAATTTATTGGCTTTTTTGTTTTTGAAAAAGCTGTAGGATTTTAGGCTTTTATGGAAATTACCAATGAATAGTTGGAGGTAATTATCTATGAAGTTGGAAATGGATACTTTTAATTCAGTTCGGTTTTGAGGACAAATCTGCATTGAACAAAATCATTTTTCATTAAATCAGACCCAGCTTGGAGACCAATGAAAACAGTAGGTAAAGCAAGCCAGTTTTTAGTAGTTTTAGAGTAGATTTTATAGTAAACACTTCAAAAAAACGTTATTTGAAGCATTGTTCGGATGCTAAAGGATAATAGGGAAGAATCATCTTAAGTAGCTCTGAAGAAAATTAGATTGATTTTTTAAAAAGAACTTTAATAAATCTTGATGACTAGAGTCTAATCAAGGAAAAGCGCCTGTGTCCAATGGCATCCAGCCCAGCCTTCCATCTGCTCGTTCAGCGCTCTTATTTAGCAGAGAAGATGAAACCGCCTACCACGGCCACTAAGCAGAACTGTCGGAGTGCTGTACCAAGGCTCATTCCGCTGTTCTCGGCACACTGCTGAGACCTGGGTGCTGGAGCATCAGTTTGGAAATAAAAAGGCACTAATGAGTTGGGGTCTTCATGTGCCTCGTGTTCTTGGCAGTGATTAACAGTAGCGGGTGTGCAGAAGGTCAGAAGCTCTTTTTTTAGAGGTCAGCAGAATATACCCATCTGATAAGCTTGCACTAACATGGCTTTTGGGGTGCATACCTCCAGTAGCTGCAGTGTATTTGGAGTGGTGGTCATGGCTTTGAGAGATTGTGAGAAAAGAACTGGCATGTGAACTCGTTATGAGAAAGTGTTGGACTTACACACATATATAGCATTTACCCTTTTTTAGTACAAGCAGGTGGAAACTGAATTCTGTTTCCAAAATATTTTGTATGTACAAAAGGTTTTTCCTCAAATAATTTTATATGTAATGAAGTATTTTTGACTTCTCTATTTTTCTTTTTGTGATGTTTTTAAGTGCTAAAGATTATTTGAAGTAGATTATTCTGAAACTGATGCTAATCTCCAGTTTTTAAATTGAGGTACACAGAAATGATTAATATATTTATGTTCATTCCATAGTTTTCTGATTATTTCACTGGATATTTCAATGGACAATATTGGCTTTGGTGGATATTTCTTGTACTTGGTAAGTTTATTCTTCATGCATTTCACTTTGATTAATTTGATTTTAGTATTTGGTATTTTCTAAACTTATAAAACTCATAAACTTATAAACTTTGGTATTTACTAAAATTATAAGTTGTAAATACATTGTGTTACAACTTACATGAAAATAAATGTTCTGTTGTAAAGTTCTCATATCCAAACACTTATGTTGTCATCTCAACTATTCAGATCATTCTACACAGTACTCCAGGTTTCTCATGTTGAAAATCCAGAGCCATTCAATTTAAACAGTCATTGGTTTAATGAGAATTGAATACTACAGAATTTGAAAATCATAATATGATTAAAAAATAATTGTGTTATTTATCTTGAAAATATACATACCTAATTTCTTTTAATGATTTTAGAAAATGTTGAAAGTAGGATAATCTGATGTTCTAGTTATTCTGTTATTTTTGGATCACAGAAATATTTTCCATACCTTTGAAATGTGCCCTGCGTTAATCATTAATCTGCTAGGCATAAGGAAAGGCTTTATGCCTAATGGTCACTGGGCTTCTGTCGTTGCCTTCTTACGAGGAATGTCTTTTTATTAATATTGATGAATTTTGGATATCCAGTTCTTGTTTTCTTGTGTTTTTTACCTTAGTTGTATGACAATTAAGTTAATCTTAAAGTCACATCATCCCCTTAACTCACATTTCAGATTTATTTACTGACAAAGTATACATTTTTTTCTACATAGGTTTAAAGCTTAAAAGCCCACTTTTTCTAGTAGCATAATTGTACCAGGAGAGAAGAGCATTTCAGTAGGTGGCAGTCTTCTCTTGAGTTTGCGTTTAGTCCTGCTGCTGGACCTTTAGGGTCTTTCAAGACCCAGATTCCTGGTGGTCAGTTAGGGTCACCAGTTAAGGTAGCTGAAGATTCTGAATTCTTTCTCTAATAACTAGAGTGAAGTTCTAGTGTGGTTCTGTTGGGGAGTAAGACTTACACAGGGTTCAGCCAGTTTTTTATATTGTTAGTTATATTCTGACTGCCTGAATTCTGTGTATTTTAGTTGAGTTTCTTACTTAAAAGTGAAAAAACAAAAGCTTATTAGGTAGTTAAGCATATTAATCGAGTACATTTGCTTACATACATTATTTAGAGATTGAGGAAGCTTAGGAAGGCAACCGTGGGGCACAGTGGAATGCAGAGGACAACGCCAGGTTCACGTCAGAGCCACCGCCTAGCACTCAGGAGTGTGGAAATGTGACCCATGTAAAAGTGTCACTCACGTATACTCAAGAATGTCGAGCGCATTGTAGAATTCAGAACTAATAGCCGCTGAGTGATTGGTTTCTAGATATGGATTGCCTTATTTTAGAAAATGTCTGAGCAGAACGAAAATATGTCTTAGAAACAGCAGCTTCGTAGACAAAAGAAGGGATTTCACAAGTAATTTTGGTTTACATGATTCAATAATAGTTTTATATTTGGATCACAATGTCCATTATCTTTGAACAGCACCTGGAAGGACATGGGGTGGCATTCAGAGGGAGAGTCGTAAAAGGAAGGAGTTAGGATGTGGGAAGCAGATGGCATCAGATTTAGGTGAAATTCATACCACTTATTTCAGTCATTGTTTGCGCAGCCTTCTGTCTTCCTGTGTTTTAGTGCTGTGATTACTTCGGGACTTGGCCCTTCAGACCTGGTGGCAGGTCGCGTGCACATGTGTCTCCTGGTTTTGTTTTTGCCCCCACAGCTGCCTGGTTAAAAATCTGCTGGAGTTAACAAATGTTTTCCTTAGATTTGTGTGCTTAAGTGTATCGAAGACTTAATTCTACTGATAGTGTTACTGCTTTTTATACTTAGCTAATAATTATTAAAGATACCTGTGATAGAAATGGCTATTATTTAAAAATACTATTTTACTGAGGAGAACACTGAGATAGAGATATGAGATATATCCCAAACCATTAGGAAATTACTAGAGTGGCTCTTCCCCAGTCTTCACTCCTCTTAATTTTTATTATAATTTAGTCTTTTATTACTTAAAAATATGAACTAATTAAAATTATTTACAGAATGTACGTATCTTCAAATACTTTACTGATGACAGGCACTTGATATTGCTAGACAGGCTTATTAGTTTTATCCCACAGTTGTTAGCATTAATTGCATACACTCTGTCTTGAACACTAGTTTCTAACAGTAAACATGTCTTAGTGTGCTTAGTGGCTATCTTAATTGAAAATTTGGCAAAATGGGATTTCTAGGAGTTGAATCAGTTTAAATGCATTAGGTAACTTTGCTATTTAAAGAAATCATTTAATGTATATTTTTGTGTAATTCTGGATTTTCATGGCTGGATTTAATTTTTACTTTAGCTATATCTAGGATTAATAAATTGAAATAATTTTCAGGTGGCAGTAAAATTTTATCATCTTTCCCCATGATAGAGTTATCATTTCAGTATAAAATATAATATGGAATAAGTGGGATTCTACAGATAAATTTCTTAAGCCAAGAGGATCCTGTTTATAATTGTCTACTTTAAATATATCATCCCCCTTACTGTATAAGAACAAAATCTGTATTATTTCAACCTCCTTAGGCCTGCTCCTTTTCTTCAGAGGATTTGTTAATTACCTAAAAGTCAGAAACATGTCTGAAAGTATGGCAGCTGCTCATAGAACAAGGTATTTCTTCTTATTGTAGAGGTAAGCCATATTAACATACTAACTTTTTATTCCCTTTATTCAGATTCCCCAGGTACATATTGAATGTTTAATGTGTATTCATGTCATGTACTTAAATTGAGCAAATTTAACATTTGATACTGTGAGCAGTTTATTGAAATTTAGTAAGTTGTGAACTGTTAAAGATAACTTAGATTTGTAAAATTGAATTTCATAAGTTTTAATTTTTTAAATACATGAGTGAACTGAAACTTTGACCACATGATATATACGAAGTAACCACAAGCGCCCACTTTGAAGGCTTTAAAACACAACATGACAAAGCCCTTACTCAGAAGGGATGAGCATGTTGCATAAACTGATATGAAATCCTCATAGACATCTAGTTAAAAGGACGAAAAGTAAATCTGTGATTGAAAAACAATTTGCCATGCACTGATCTTGACAAACTGGATCAAGGAATGAAAGATATAGGAAAAAAATAGGAGCTCTGTTACTGTTTTCCTAATTGTGACAATTTGTATCAACAACGGAGGCTACAACTTGAATAAATTTTAGGGAAAAATGAAGAAATGAGCAGAGGTGGTCTTTGTAGTTACCCAGTGAGTTTCTGGAGGCTGTGTATGTAGTAACATCGTTTGTTTACCGTGCAGCTAGTAGTGTCTTCACACACACAGACCTCGTGCCTCTGCTTTGTATCCCAGTTGTTAAAGCAAATGCCATACTCTTCATAGGTATAAATGATTTGAACTTTTAAAGTATTTGAACAGCAAAATACGTGGTAAAACACTTCAGGATGTATCTACGAGTACGGAGTATTTCAAGGTCGCCATATACTAAGTATATTCTTTTAAAAAGTTGTATAGTTTGAGATTTGGTTGCTTCAGTTTTATTTTTAACGTATATGAGTTTTATGTAAGCTCATAATTTACTTATTTCCTATATGATCTCCTGAACTTTAGAATATATTCTGATACGCTACTCTGTCATTTTTATCAAAATAAGATTGTATACTTGATGTAATTAGATATAAAATGGGTTTTTATTGTATTATCATTTAGATAAATGCAACTGAATACATTTTAAGACTAATTCTTTCTTTGTCTCTAGACTACATCAACCAGACATTCCTTTCTTACACCAATGTGAAATTTCCAGATCATCTTGTAAATCTACAACTTTAATAGGAT
This sequence comes from Anoura caudifer, assembly GCA_004027475.1. Classification (NCBI taxonomy): domain Eukaryota; kingdom Metazoa; phylum Chordata; class Mammalia; order Chiroptera; family Phyllostomidae; genus Anoura; species Anoura caudifer. The sequence continues at coordinate 132,407 of PVKU01004429.1, forward strand.
AGAAGACTACTAATAACAGAAGACAAATTAGTTAAGAAAAGATAGAGCTTCAAAATTGAATGGCAGAGTGGTTTATGCTTAAAAGCCATTTCTGTTCATTCTCTTAAATATTTATATTTCATTTGTTTTGTGCATTTGCATATGTGTCCCTTTAAAAGATTTGCATATACTTGAAAGACACCATGAAGTTGCAGCAGTGAAGTCCACTCACATTTGGTTGATCAGTGTTTGATATAATTGGAAGAGTTGAGTGATGAACAGTGTTTTAGCATGTAATGCCATGACCTCTGACCTGACGTTTAGTGTAATAAAATTGAGATTATTAACCATGTCAAATGCTGTAGTTCCTGCCTCTGAGATTCATCTAGTAACTACACATGAGACATCCTTTGTTGTAAACTTTTTTGGAAACTGCAGCGCTGATTACTAGAAAAGCTTTGTCAGATTTTTGAACATGATTTTACATCATCATTTAGCAAAGCTCTTTCTGTAAATAACCATGAATAAACTACATTCTGCACTGTTTTCTTAGAAATTGTGTCTAGATATCTTCTCATTAATTTTAAAATAAGTAACTTAATATATACAGAACATTTGGGTGTTAAAGATAGTTTGTTTTAGGACAAATTTTAAGCAAATGTGGGTATTTCACATATCCTTTATAAGAAAAAGATTTTTAAGGGACATGCCTGTGTTAGGGATCTTCAAATGAGAAGCATGGTTTCTAGCCTTGCCCATCTCAGAGATTCTTACAGGAAGCGATTGTATTAGATGTTGTATTTATTTCATTTATGACAGTTTTGAAAATTAATTTTTTGAATGATATTCTCATTTGCATTTGTCTTTTAAAAAGCCAATAAAAGTATCTTTTCAGTATCATTGTAGTAAATTTTAGATATTTAGTTTGTTAAATTTAGCAAATAAAAACTTGTGCTATTAATAGCTCTAGCTTTGTGGTTGTAGGACTAACTTGTAAAAATCATACCGTGATATGCAAAATATGTTTCGAGTTGTGGAAGTGTCTGTGGAGCGTGGGGCCTGGGGCGTGTTTGTGTGCTGCAGGATGTGTGCGCCACCGTCGCTGCAGCTGGAATCGACGTTACGTTCGTAAGCTGCTACATTTTGCGGATCATTTTACGTCTCGTTTACTTTTCTTTTCCGTTAATGTCTTTGCTTTTGAGTGCCAACATTAAAAACAATCAGAATTATCTCTCATCTTTTAAACTGAAAAATCATCTAATACAGCTAAATAGAACATATAAAATTGACTGTTTATTATTAGACACGGAGTACTACTAAAAGATACACCTAGAACTATTCAGGGACATTTTTCCATTGCTGGGAAAAAATTTATTATGCTTTATAGTTTCTTTTGCATTTATCTGTATTTTCTGATTTATTTCATTGTCTTTCATAATAAAACATACATTTTTGTTTTTGCTAATTGTGCCTCCTATTTTCTGTTTGCCCTTATATAGTCTCCTCCCCGCATAGAATTTTATTGTTGATTTAAGTACCCGCGTTGCACCCCTTGAAGTAGAAACAATAGCACAGAGTAAAGAAAACAATAAATACTTAATTTAGTTGCCCGATTTGGAAATTAATTAAAACTAGAATGTACTTATAAGAAATGTAAACTCATTCTAGATCCCTTCTTTATCTCATATTAATTTCCTATAGATCTATACTATATGTTCTTTTAATAATTTTAACTGAATGAAGCTACAATGCATGCTAATTTAAAATTATTAGATTAGCTATTAAATATCAGTTTATTAAAATTACATTTAATTTTTGTGTTATTTATACTTGGTTTCTGAATGTGGATGTGTCACTTTTGGTCCAACATCAAAATTTGCTTTTGTTTTGATTTTTGTTCCTCCAAATCTGTATGATTCAAGTGTATATGTTACTTAATTCTCTATAATTGGTATAATTCAATAGTAGCCTTAAATCTCATCATCCAAGCAGGGAAATTGGAATATTATTTTTAAAAACTTAACACCTTCTTTAAGATTTATCAGTCCTGCATATTTCCCTTCATTTCTTGTGAGCTTGGATAGAACAGCTGCTGGTGTGTTTGGGGACACACCCACCTTTGCACTCTGCCTTAAAGATTGAAGATCAAAACCCTTGTTAGGGTACCTAAATTTTTGAATGAATGTGAACTTGGGCTTGGAAGTTAATGAAAAAAAAAAAGCTTATTAAATTATTTCTATTATATTTGAATAAGCTAGTTATGGCCAGATAATCCATTTTTATGTGTTTATATAAACTGATACTAAGATGAAAATATATTTTCTGTGTTAAGGATAGACTTTAGAAATTTAAAAGTAAAGACAAATCTATTATATTCAGTAAGATGAACATCTTTGTTTACTAGGAAAAATACTAACCTAGCCCCATTTTTGAGTCTATAAGATGCATCCCATGCCTTTGAGATTGTTCATGATTTCCTACTCGCTGAAACAGTAAGCACGAATATTTCCAGTAAAACCTCTTCTAACAGTAAAAATGGAGTCCAGAAAATTCAATGGCAGAAAAATTCAAGGTTCCCTAATTTTTTTCAAGTAATCTGTCCTGTCCCCCTAAAACACAAAAGTAATGATAGTGCATCTGACACTGTATTCCACTAGATGGACGTGTATCCTGAGCTTGCTCAGAACAGTCTTGGTTGTTTCATTTTCTCAGCGTAACGGGGCATCTTCTCACTCTCAAGTTGCCTAATTTGGAGGATTAATTATCGATCGCCATATATGTAACTGTTCACCGGACTGACGAGCGACTGCCTGCACCGCCTCCCCTTTGAGAGAAGGGACTGGGGTGCGAGGGCGGGAGCCGGCTACCCTGTCACAGCCTTGCCTGGCCGCATCGTGTGTCTGGTCTGTGGGGCGTGTGTAGTGTCTTCTTTTAAAAATAGAAATTGTTGTATTTGAGTGATGCTGGCTTATGACAAATAGTAAACAATGAGCTTTATATTTTTAACTGCTGTTACATGTTACTTCAATTGTTTATTACTTAATTCTTCAAGTAGTCGTATGGCATATTAGTGTGTTATTTTTTGAAACCTCATCTTGATAAAGTTCAACAGTTAGATGATGTTGTGCCATTTACTATTACAGGAATGTCCTTGCCCATATATGAAATATGCTGATGTGTTTTATTGTTAATAAAGTTCTATAGATGTGGAAATGTGAACCTGTGGATGCATCCTTTTGAAAATCCGTTGGATTCACAATATACTAGAACCACTTTGGTCCCCCTAAAATGTTTGTGTGGCGAACCACTCAAGGTCAGCTGTGACGAACATGGCTGGCCTGCATGTGGTGCGGTTGGAGGGTGCGGCATCACCTCGTCGCTGCCGTCGGTGTTAGGGTTACATACCAGGTTCAGTACAAGAAGGCCAGCTTTAAGAAAACAGTTTATGTTCACTTCTGCTTTTCAGAAGATCAGTGGTTACTACAGGTAAGACCTGCTTTTGGAGACTTGTACTCTTATTTGGGACGTGAGACCTGAAGTGTAAAAACTTTCAAGGTTTTTTTTTTTTTTCCCTTAAGAAAGGAAAAATTATTTTATACTTTATAAGAGTTAAAAGGGTAATGTTTATTTTGAGCTCAACATGTTTTTTTAATAGTATTTTTTAATCAGTTTTTAAAAATTAATGTTTGAATACAGTTGTCTCCATTTTCCCACCCCCACTTTCCCCCACCCACCCCACCTTCCACCCTCAATCCTACCCCTTATTGGCTTTGTCCATGGGTCCTTTACATATTTGCTTGTTTTATCTTTACTTTCTTGATATTTTCAGGTTAGCTTTCATTCACAAAATCCACTAAAAAGTCCATTAGCTAAATAGAAAAGACGGTATCACCCTTTTCACAGCCAAGATTATAATAAACTGAAATCACACAGTCCTGGTTCACAGGATCTTAGAAGCTGTTTCCCCCTCTCTCAACGCCTGTTAAAAAATCATCTGATTACTTCCCCATGCCTTTTGTGCGGTGGTTTTTTTAAAATTAAATCAACACTTTACCTTCAGTGACACAAGAAGGGGCATAGGCTATCATTAGAGCATACTATAGTTTTGTTTTTTTTTTTCTTTAGCCTTAACAGAAGCATAGCAAGATCAGCAAGTAAGACCAAAGTTTGCTTAGAGCTCTCAAGAAATTTGGAGGGCAGCCTCTCTCCTAAATAGGGAACGTTGTAAATAACCTTGTCGGAAAGCGTGAACTCTTCAGAGGTACAAGAATAGTACATGTACATGAATAACTCGTGTGGAAATATATTTATTATTCCTTTTGTATCAAACTTAGTGTCTCCGTCATTTGAATTTCTGCATGATGATTTGGTTTGGCTTTGCAACCCGTGGTACTCGGGCTCTAAAACTTTAGTCCACATCTTATTCAGAGATAAGACCTGACGACCCTTCACTGCCAGCAAGCATTGGTGACCACTGATCCACAGGTAGTAGCTGGTGATGAAATAAGTGAACTATCACTTCCTAAATCCAGATTTTTTAAATGATGAGCAGACTACAGAAAATCTATGTAGGGTGAGTTCATTGAGAGTTAGGAACTTCTAAAAGATTTGAGTCTTGCATCTCCTTAATCCTATGGGATTTCCTGGGATGAATCCTTGATTGAATGATCCTTAGGACTGCTCAGAGCTGTGGCTGCCGTTCAGTATGGTGCATCATCATCAGTTGGAGTTTGGGGAAAATGAACATTCCAGCTTCAATTTCCAGAGGTTCCAATGCAATACGTCTGCCCCACGACAGCCCATCTGCCTCTCACAGCCTGAGGTTCTGGGATTGGGGTCTCAGTAGGCCAGTGATGCGTTTCTCATCATCATGTCCTCTCAAGGTCTAGCTCCTGGCATACACGTGACAAAGTTGCAAATGGTAGGATCCGTGTATCAGTTGCACTTCTTACGGGGAAAAGAAAAGGCATATAAAGCAGATCTTACTGGAGTTAATGAGCATTTCCTGAGTGCTTTATTTATGACCTCCGAGTGAGAGTCCTTCCAGTTTCATGTCTTTATACATATGACACGTCTCCACATGGCCATGTCACCAGTGTGCACACAGTTGGGACAGAATGGAACTGTTTGTGCTAAGTCAGCTATTTCCCCCACAGTCCTGTGAAGCAAGTGCAGTTGGATTATCATAGAGGTGATTTTTCTTGCCTGAAGAAAAATACGTAATTCCTTCCCACTAGCATCGTCCCTTCTCTGTGCCTGAGGAGTCTGGATTACTAAGAGAAGCAGCTTTGTGTAACAGACTGGGTTTTGGAGCCAGATTAGCCCTGGACTCAAATTTCAATTTTTATGCAAAATGAGGTGATTTGCTTAACCAAAGGCTCAGTTTCCTTGCCTGTTTTGGGGGGAAGCAAAGGATGTACCTCAGGATTAGGTGAGATTTCCGCAACAGAAAAAGGCATTCTCGTTAGATCTCTGCTGAGTGTGTTTCCTGACCAGGCTGCCTGTTAGCTTTTGCAGATGCCTCCAGGACTTGGAATAAGCCTTGGCCTGACATGGGCATTGTACCTGCCGGGCCCTCTGAAAAGCATGATTATAACAGGATCACGCGGACCTAGCCTTGGCTCCTTAACATCATCTCTGCGGCAAGTGGAATTAAAGCAAAAGTTGCTTAGATGACAATTGATTTGAAGGGACATAGTCATGCAGAGAGGAAGGGAGTTGCCTGTTTACCAAGCAGTAAAGAAAGCACCTCAGCTGGTAGGAAGGGAGGAAGCTCACACGTCTCTTCTGGGTGAGAAAGCTGGAGGGCCAGTCCCTCATGGTTTAATTGTGAATTGCTGATTGGTGACTCATTGCCTTTGCTCAGGGCAGTAGAATTCTGGTTGGGAAGTGATCAGGCAATAACTTGGTGTCAGCCCTTGCCCGGTGGCTCAGTTGGTTGCAGCAGCATCCCACACACCGAAAGGCTGCGGGTGCGACCCCCAGTTGGGACATGTACCAGTCGATGTTTCTCCCTTTCTCTCTAAAATCAGTAAACATTTTTTTTTTTTTTAAGTTGGTGGACTGGTTGTTTTCTGATTCTAGGATAAATGACTTTACCAGTTCTCTCCTGTAATCATGGGGTCTTAATCTTGGATTTATTTTTAAAAATGTCTATTACCAAGAAAGGGAAGTACCCTCGGACTTCACCTTGCTCATAGTTTGGGTCAATGAAATTTTTTGAGTGACAGTTAAAAGGGGGATGCTGCTGCCTCCACATGATACTCCTCCCCTACCCTGTTGATTTTTCTACCTTCTACAAGAGCTTAAGTTCCAAGTCTTTGGAGAAGCCTTTCTCACCTCGGATTCTGGTCCGTTTGTTTCCCAAAGCCCTGTGTGTGGTTTCTGTCAGGCACCATCCTTGACTTTGGTATTGCTATCCTTGGTGGTAGATATATCTTAGCTTTGCATGCCTCCCCAGCACCGGACACAGCACTGGAGAAGCTGGCTGGCTGGCTGGCTGGATGGATGGGTGGGTGGGTGGGTGGATGGATGGGGTTAGTGCTAGTGACTGTCTCTGTGTGAACCAGGATAGGTAAAGTGCATTCTGCCCTTTCACGCTGAGTCTAACGGAGGAAGATTTATAAACAGGAAAATGTGCTAGTATGAGGTAGGAACAAAGGTCAGGTGCCCAAGCAGTTGAACTCTGGAGAACCAGGGCATCCTTCACTACAGAGGTGACATGAGAACTAGGTCAAAAAGTAGAAATGTGCAAGTATGTTAAATGTGTCATAGTTTGCCAGCTCTTGAGTGATGCTCACCCTCCTTCATCTTTGTCAGGAGGGAGTAATTGTCTTTTTCATCCTCATGACTCTTCATCTAAGCCACTTTTTTCAACTGCTTTCTCCTGTGTGTCACAGTAATTGCATCCACGACCTATCATTTCTGCTCAAGGACAGGACCTACATCCACTTCATAGCCTCCAGCATGCCTTACACATAGCAAGACCTTTCGAAAAATCCAGGTCAGCATTTTTCGTGTGTCATTGTGAGCCTCTCACTTTGCCACTGCAGATGCTATGAACTTCAGAAGTCAACCGTGGTATAGCCACCCTTTTCCTCAAATGCAGAGATCTCCATGTACTTCCATATCCCTTGTTCTCATGTCTCCCAGCTCCCTTTCTCTCCCCAGGAGGGACCACTGTTAACAGTTTGTCATTACTCTTACAGACTTTCTCCACATACCTTTTTTACTGCGATAACCCTGTGTTCTCGGATGGCAGCAAGACCTCTGGTCCCAGGTACAGTGTTGGAGATGGTGTGTGCCTTTTTCTCTGTGTCCCAAGGGATACAGAGAAGGATAGCTCTCAGGAGAGAGTACTAATTCTTCTTGCCAATGTAGTTCACTTCTGGGAAACCAGCATTTATTTCCTTGGTTCTTTATTCTCTAGACGGGGTGACTTGCGGCTTCAAGGCCTTTGGGGGCCATTCCAGGAATTGGTATTTGCAGCATTTAAATATCCTGCTTTATGATCTTACAGCTACATTTTGGTGAGGAGTTCTCTGGAGCCAGGTTATTCGGAGGAAAGGGTGTGGGATTGACAATGTCCAGCGTGTGTGGGTTTAGAAAAGACCAAAATGATTCTGGTTTTAAAATTAATTTCCCTTGGTTCAGAACCAAAATTGCGTCTCAGGAAGTGGTGATTACTGTTTCCTGGCTACACTAACAGACAGTTAGAAACTGCCTCTTCCCAAATTCTTCCTGCCTTGAGCTCAGGTGTGACATCTGGAGCTAAAGCAGCTGTCTTGTGCCATTGAGGCAACAGTTGATAGACTAAGGATGAAGAGTGGTAAGAAAGAAGGATCCTGATCTTCCCTGACATCACAGAGCACTACACCAGGCCTGGAGCTGCCTCCCTTCAACTTTTTGCTTAATGAGAAAAATAAATTCCTATTTGCTTAGTTATTCTTAGTCAGGTTTTTAATGACTGATATTTGGGAGCCATCTAAACTGAGACAGACATAAGTATCTGTTTCTCCAGAATTGTCAGGAAAGCTGCTCAGGCTAACATGAAAGATGCTAACATGAAAAAGAAGTGTTGCAAGCCTTACCTGCCCACAGTGGGGTTACTGACCACCCCAGTTCCTTGCACCTGGCTTACTGATGGCCTGTCAACTCATTACAGCGGCATCGTGTGAGCAGTGGTTTTATATCTGTGTTATTTTCACCCTTTCATTCTCTTCGTTTTCCAGTTGTGAGTCCCACAGAGAGACTAACTTCCCGACGGTTGCTTCTAGAGATGGGTTTAGTGAATATGTCAGCAGCCACACTTCAACTGCTAGCTCCAAGATTACTCTGTGCTACCCAGGCTGCCCATCAATGAAACACTGCCAGGGGAAGCGGGTGCCATTTTCAAATCTCTTCTTGGGGAAAAAAAAAATACGAGCCAGGTGAAAGTCACTCCTCCCTTTTAAAAACAATGCCAGCTCCTGAATGCATGAAGTTTTTTATTTTTAGAAATGAAACAAAATCTTTCTTCTTCTGCACCAAAGAGGGTTCTGGGTAAAGACCCTGCTGCTCATATAGGCCCAAAGAACACGCACAGCCTCCTCTCACCCCTGCCCTGCGTTCTGCCCTCTGGTCCAGTGCAGGATACGTGACCCTTCGTTGGTTGTCCATGCCCGAAAGCCTTGCCCAGGCACTTCCCTATAACGTGTTTTCAGAGATTACCTTGAGTTGCTGCTCCATGCTCCCCCTTAATATTAGAAACACACATTTCCCCATCCAAACTCTCTTCCCCAGAAAGAAATAATTTTTTTGCTTAGAGAAGAGTTAAAAAGAAAATGTAAAGAAATGCTACAGAGATAAACACCTCTTTGTTAAGTTTCCAGATTCTGAAATCAACAACCCTCTCAAGTCTGTGGAGCAGAATGTGGGAAAGATGGAGGAGAAAAGCCTGGGACCACTGACACCTGCTTGTTAGCAGAGATTCCTTCCTTCCTTTCCCTCTCCCTTTCTCTTCTTTGTCCCCCCACCCCCACCCCTTCCTTCCTGCTCTTCCTTCCTTTTCCCCCTCCTCTCTCTCTCACCATTTCCTTGCTAACATAACTCTACTTTATCATTGTCTGAAGTCAAGAGTAAAAACCAAATGTAAAAAGCCCGGGAAGAGAAATTACTTGTCATATGAACTCCATCCCGTGTGTTAACTTCAGCCATGCATCTACATTTGGTAAATCCTTGGTCCTCAAATTCTAGGACAAGGTTTCCAATAATGCCACTTTCTTACATATTACTGCACTGAGTTTTTCTTCATTTTTGAAAATTGAGGGTCCTGTTGGAGGATGAGGAAGTTCCTCTCCTAGTTTTGATGTTGGTGGGAATTTAATTACCGTTCACTCCTGACCGCCCTCCATTGCTTTATGAGCTCTTCCCCACGGGAGCAATGTGTGTATGTGATGGGTAGATGTGAAATGTAAACCCTTGGGCATGCTCTGCTCAGCGTCTCCTCTTCCTCTGGGAGCTGGCAGCGCACAGGAGTTCTGCCTGTGCTCTACTCTCCGGGGCAAGCTCTTCCCTGCCCACAGGAGCCAGCCACGGTTGCGCTGCCTGTGTAGGGTGCTCCTGCCTGGTTCCGGAATTCGTTTTACTGAGCTATATCTTCCAATCTTTTTATTAGTAATAAAATTAATATCCTAGTTCTGCATGTGCCATTCTTTTATTTCTTATGTGTACATAGCCCAGGTGCGGAAGAGAAGTACTCTAGTAGGATGCTCAGAAACTCACAGTATACATTCCATTACATATGTTGTCTAGATGTCTTATTAGCTATCATTGATAATACATGACTCACATGCAGGACTATCTGAATTCTTATATTTGAAGTCTTTTAGAGGAGGATTTTTGGACAGTTCTAGTAGGCAGAAAATCATTAAAGACATAGTTGAACTCAAGAACACCATCAATTAACTGGACATAATTTATATCCATAAAATAGTTTCTGGGCCACAGAGCACACCTTAAATATCTGTTATCGGACCACAGTGGATTTTAACTAGAAATCAGCACAGAAAGGTAACTGGAAAAGGCCAAAACATGTGATTATGCAACACCCTTACAAATAACACACAAATCAAATCACACAAATCAAGAGAAATTTACAAATTTTTGAACCAAATGAAAATGAAATCAATTTGTCAAAATTTGTGAAATTTTGATGCAGAATGTAACAAAGCCAGGGTTTTTAGTTGTACTTGGAGGAACAGGAGAAGTATGTCTACTCCATTTCCTAGAAACAGGAGTCCTCAGTTGAAATCCTTTAACCAATTTTGTTTTACCTACAACAAAGTCCAAATAAGCTGTACCATTATGAGATGACCATAATTTATGCTCAAAGTCCATTTAACTTCAAGCCCAAATATTTTGCTTTCAAGGCAATTCTGACCAAATGCGTGAAAGTCTGTCCTAGCTGGGATTGCATTAAATCTATAGATCAAGTTGGGCAGAACCAGTATCTTAATACTGACTCATCCTATCCATGAACATGGGCCACCTCTCCAAATATTTAGTTATTTGATTTTATTCATCACAGTTCTATAATTTTCTTTATATAGACTTTGTACATATTTTGTTAGATTTATACCTGAATATTATACAAAACAGACCTCAGAAAAAATGGAGAAAAGAAGGAAGACTAGCTAGGGATCCCTAGACTCAAAGAACATCATGGAGTAAGTTGAGTTTTCTTTGACCTTGCATATCCCAGACATGGAACCGAAGAAGCCAGCAACTTGGAAACACCAACACAATTAGCCCCCAGCAAAACAGATCTTTCCACCAAAGGAAAAGAAAAAGGGGTAACTTATTTAGACAATAGCCACTCTAGCCAAATACACAGAAAAACTATAGTCTCATTCCAACCTCCACCAACAACGTGTGGAGCCTAGAATTCCCACTCTCTATGCTATAACAAGGCCCCCTGCCCTTTGCTGGGTTGAGAAGCCCACGTTGGGAGCGTGCACTTGGGCGTCAGAAGAGGCCCAGTGGGGAGTAAGGACTTCCGCCAGTGATAACAAGGCCGCCTCATCCTCGGTGTCAGCAGACGCCACGTTGGGAGGAGCCAGGACTCTTCCTTCTTTCAGAGTCAGCGCAGGGCAGGCGGGGAACATGGGCTTCTGCTCCATCTGGCAGTAATAAAGCAGTGACTCCTTTCCTCCAGCAGAGGAGTCCATTTAAAACAGGAGGTTTAAGCAAGATCCAGAGGCTCTTAACATAATACGGAATGTACAGGGTCCATCCAAAAATCTCTTGTCATAACAAGGATTTCAGTTGCATGATTACTAAGATCTAAACCAGGAAAAAAAAAAAAAAAAAAAAAAAGGTCAAGAAACGCTCATGTGATTGTTCAAGTAAATATTTAATGTCGCGAGTAACTTATGTTGAAGAAAAACCCAAATGTTTGCAGTCATTGGTTAGTCATCTTAGTGTATTGCAAGAATGGTAACAGAGAGAAGCAGATAAAGCTTTATGATTATTAAGCCCTGCGCTTGATGCTGTGCTGAAGATATAAAATATAGAGCCTTGGTGCTAAGAACATGGATGGAGAATAAAACGAGAGGAACAAGATAATCCAAAGAACCACAAAGTACTGCAGTGGTCTTGAATTAGGAGGCTAGAGAGTCCAGACAGATACAATGGGACCTGCATACTCTGGAATTCTTTTAAAGAAATATCTGGAAAATAAAGTGAGTAAGACTTTTGGAGGAAAGAATATTTTTTAGCTTTTACAAAAAAGTGTTTTTCTAAGTAAACAGTTTATTCAGTTGCTCTTGTCAGTAAAAATTAAAAATGCTCTTAAAAATTTTTCAAAAAATTTTTAAAATGGAAAAGATGGCATTCCTAAATAAAGAAAAAAAGTACTACTGAAATTTCTTAAATAATTTATTTTACATCATTCCCATCCCCCAGGTCTGGAATTCTTTAGCATTCCCATATCTGTAAAGAATAATGAAAAATAAATAACTTTAATTTTGTAACCAAGTTTGTCTTCTTTCGATGGCTGGGAGGAAGAAAAATCGATTGGATGTTTTTACCCAAGGATCAGTAGCGACTGAATGGGTATCCGAAGGAGTAACGGTTTGGGTAATCTTTGGGTTCTGCGGCATGCCTCTGCCCATGCAAGATGCTCCACAAACCTTCCCTCTTGCTCATCTCAGGATAAGCCTTCCTGAATTCACCGTTCAAACTTATCATGAGTGATCCATTTGCAAAGCTCCCTTCCAGACTGTCAAATACAAGTTGACCGAGAACTTTTTCCTTGTAACTTGGCTGTCTTTGTATTTCCCCTTACCGAGCTGGGAAAAACACGTGCCACAGAAAAAACTCTTAAGCAAAAAAACCGCACGCACTCACAACCCCACATTCACAGCAGCATTTTGTACGGTCGTTTCTTGGTATCCATGGGAGACTGGTGCCAGGACCTCCCCTCAGACACCAAGGTTTGTGGATGCTCAAGTCCTTATATAAAATGGCATTGTGTTTCATTTAAGCTGTGCGCATCCTCCCATAAACTTTAATAATTTCTAGATTACTTATAATACCTAAAACAACGTGATTTCTATGTAATAGTTGATGTATTGTTTAGGGAATAATGACAAGAAAAAAATGTCTGTACATGTTCGGTACAGACGCAACCATCGCAGACCGAACTACATGGCCTCACCTGAGTAACACCAAGACATTTTTTTCCTGAATACTTCATTTTACTGCGCTTTGCTTCATTGTGTTTTACAGATGTTACATTTCTTACGCATTGAAGGCAAGACCTTCCACCAGCAAAATGATTACAACTTGCTTTGTTGTTGTACTTGCTTTATTGTGGTGGTCTGGAACCCAGCCCTCAGTATCTCTGAAGTACGCCTTTATCTTCTACGTGCAGCTGGTTGACTCCATGGGTTCGGAACCTGCGGATACAGAACGCTGACTGTACAGTGATTTCAGAATGAACTAAATTAGGCACAATGACTTTTTTTAAAAAAGAAAAAAGAAAAACAGTATCTGCTTTGGCCTACGTGGAAATTTTTAGACGTAAAACAAAAACTTCTTGGAGCATATGACATCTTGCTCCCTACCATGTTGTCAATTGGACTCAAATTCCTATAAAAATTTTCTAAAATTGAAACAAACCAAAAAGCTCCTCACTCAAGGCTAGAGCTTACCTAATCGTTGCGGTTGGGAGCAAGTAATACGTTATGACACTTGGAAACAAAAGTAAGAAGGTATGAGAAGCATGGTGGGCGCAGGGTCAGGCAGAGAGGACCGTTTGCCCCGCAGTCTCACGGTGAAGACAAGAGAGACACTGAGAAACTGCAAAGGAGTTTAGACTGTGGACGAGATGGGACTATATAGGGCCGTGGGACTGCGGGAGTGGAGAGGTCCCATACCAGGGACCAGTGGAAATGAGAGCCAGCAGGAAATGCCAGCATCAGCAGGTGACAACCAGGTCCCAGTGGCCTCCAACCCCCTCCCCCACCCCAAGCCTGGATATTATAGATTGTTCTGAATCTCAGATGCAGTCTTGGAGAAGTAGAGAAGGGATGAAAAAAAAAAAAATGTTCCAAATTGGCCGTGGAAATTCTGCCTGATGAGCATTAAATTTATGTAATTAATGACATGCCTCAAAAATTAAAAGTTTAGATATAGAAAAATAAAGTCTTTTCCACTCGAATTTACAGCCTATGAGATTCAATGTCTTTACATGGCTATTGGCGTAAAGACCTGGTCAAAATTTTATATCCAAACCTCACACATTCAAATAAAATGAAGTATCTTAGAATACTCACATATAAACGTTTAAATATCAACCTTTGGAGAGAGGTTTCCGCCTTATGGATTAGTTTCATCAAGATTCAATACACTTGGAAGGGCTTCGCACTCAAAGTTCAGCAGCGTTCCTAGAAATGTCAGTGCTGCCACGGTAGTCTCCTTTGTGGAGGAAAAGGCAAATACGGCAACATACAGCTAAACTTAAAGGAGGACCTCGGTTTAGAGGAACCGATAGGTTAGAACTGTGCCTTTTCTCCCTCTGTGGGAAAATGAACGTCTCAACTACTGAATCCCCGTACCTGCATCCCTTCTTAGAGAAGAGCCTTCCACCCACGCCCGAGAGGCGCTATTCCAGCCATCAGTCATGCTTCCACAGCTCTTTGGTCCAAAGGTGCACAGCTGACCCAGGCTGAGCCAATCAGATGCTCTCTTTCCGGAGATTCGGAACTTAAAATACGGAGGCTAGGAGTTTTGGGAAACTGGCTCACTGTAAAGTCGTTTGGTGAGGTTTCCAGAGCAGCCCTGACTGGAGTCTCGAAAGCTTTGGATTTCAGATGCTTTTCTAAAAACTTTCCATCATTTTTGCTAGATTGGTTTCTGGTACTTAAAAGTAAAAAAGTGTTTTTTAACTTCTACCTGTAAGGATATCTTCACTTAATGAAAGTAAATCAATTGCCTTTAGGCAACGTGGCCTTGCTATAGTATTCTGCATGGAAGTAGTGGGTCCAGATTGGGTGCTGGCTTCTCTTTCTCTGATTGAATATGCAAGGGTGTGCAAAACACACCCAGTGAAGTCACAGTGCACTTTCTGAAATCATCTCACAAGAATCGTGGAGCCACCCCTTCTCCCTGTTTTTTTTTTTTTTTTTTTAAGAAAAAATAATTAAAAATTTTTAATCTAATACTTAGACAACCACAATTACTCACCAAAGACATGTGCGCCTGTTGGATACTACACAACCTCTCAAACCTCGGAATCAGATTCAACACCATCATCCTTGTTTCCTGTTCCATATTGATTTCTCACTGGTTCTTTTCTTTTCTCTTCTTTTCTTTTATTTTCTTTTTTCTTTTCTTTTCTTTTTTCCTTCCTTCCTTCCTTCCTTCCTTCCTTCCTTCCTTCCTTCCTTCCTTCCTTCCTTCCTTCCTTCCTTCTTTCTTTCCCTTCCTTC